>JAEANM010014137.1:0-14128 GCA_017656035.1 Myanophis thanlyinensis | reverse complement strand
CAATAAAACTCACAAGGTCATCACACAACCCATTACCCAAGCTGTTACAACACAGGAGGCTAATGGAAAAAAGATCAAAACACAAATGACCCAGAAGATTACAATAATGACCCAGAAGATTACAATGCAGGACACCCCAACAAAAGAACTCTCAAGGCCATCACACTGCCCATTATACCAACATTAACTCGATCAACTAATCAAGAGCCACAATCCATTATTCTTAGAGAGTTTTGATGATAATATTAATGAGAAAGAAAGAAATTCTAATAATTATCACTCTAATTTGAAAATTATCAATTAATCAAGATATTTAAGCTCTTTTTTTCAAATATCAGATTGAATGCTAACATTTTCCTTTTTTATCTATTTTACTGGGTAGACTTTACCAATTTCAGTTTGCACTGAGAGCTGCCTTCCCGGTTATTTCAAGAAAAAGCAGGAGGGGAAGCCATTTTGCTGCTATGATTGTTTTCCATGTCCTGAAGAAAAAATTTCAAGCCAGAAGGGTAAGAAGCATTATAAGCAGAACTTATCTTAAGGTGGTGAAACCAAACCAGGATATAATGTAGCCTATATAGTAGAGTACTATACATATCAAAGTAAAGAACATTTACTCAATTCATTTAGATTTTAGTAAAAACGTTTCCATATATTAAAAATAATCTTGATTTGGTTTACATAATTCAAGCATTTACAGAATTTGATCAAAATAATAATAATGCTTTCAGTCTCTCTCTCTCTCTTTCCTTTCCTTAACTGTGTATCAAATTATCCACTATAAGATCTGTTGTACTTGTGACTATTTACATTTATTTAATTTAGGATGTTTCTATTTTATTCCATTTTATTAACATATAAAATTATATGTCAATTGTCTTACACAATTATGGCTCAAAGTAATGCTAAATAAAAACAAAATAAATAAAGCAAACTAATCCTAGGGCAATGTTGAGCTCACTGCTATCTTAGTCAAAGCATGATTGAAGAGGTCTTAGAAAATTCACAAAATCAATTCACAAATAAATGAGCTGATAGCAAAATAGTCTATATTGATTTTTTTGTAATATTATTTTCAATAAAACTATCTAGAAAATCATATTGTGAATTCTACCCATATAAAACATAACAAAAGAAATAAATACTTAGATAAAATATAAGACACAACAAAAATAATGGAAAAAAGTCTGTTGAAAGAAAGAAAATCACATTCTATTTTCCTTATTAAGTCATAAATGCAACAGGAGAAAGTGAATTGGACCACAGGAGTTTGGACACCAAAGTGAATAATAATACCATCACAGTTTTTTTTACTTTGTTTTGATGTATCATTGTCACTTTTTAGAAAGTATTTGTCATGCATATTTGTTGATAATGTATGAGTAAGAGAAGAGCAGACAGACAGAAGGATGAAGTTAAACATGGCATCAGTCATTGCATTGCCATAAGAGACCAAAGTCTTGCTCTACTCCAATTCTGCTGACCCTTATTTAGCACTAGTTTACCCTGGCCATTAGTTGCCTAGATTCTTGTGTACAGGTTGCAATAATAAACACTTATGTGGTTTGAATCCAATGAATGATCTTTGTTGTTTGCAACTGACAGTATGCATTTTCTATCATAATGATTTTTCTGTTATGTTCTCTTTTTTTGTTCCTGTTATTATTTTAAAAGCAATAAAATAAATACATAAAAATAATCCTACAATACAAAAGTATTTGCTATGGAATTTTATTAATAATGTATCTAACTTCTATCATGATAATTTTTCCATTTTTCTTTTATTATTTTAAAATAAATAAATGAATAAAACTAATAATAAAATAATTATAGAAAATAATCATAGAATAATTGTATACTTAAATTCCAGACATGCATGATTGTTCTAAATGTCCAGAAGACCAATATTCAAGCAAGGAGAAAGATTTGTGTCTTCCCAAGAAAATATCTTTTTTGTCCCATGAAGATCCAATAGGAATAAGTCTACTCATTCTGGCATTTTTTCTTTCTTTCTGCACGCTTGCAGTGCTAGTAACATTTTTGAAATATCACCATACTCCCATTGTCAAGGCCAATAACCAAAATCTCAGCTACATTCTACTCATCTCCCTCCTCCTTTGCTTCCTTTGCTCATTGCAGTTTCTCATTGCACCTGGAAATATAATATGTCTCTTCCGACAAATTAGCTTTGGCATCATCTTCTCAGTGGCTGTGTCTTCTGTGCTGGCAAAAACCATAACTGTAGTTCTGGCATTCATGGCCACCAAGCCAGGATCTGGGATGAGAAAATGGCTGGGAAGACGACTGGCCACCTCCATTGTTCTTTCTGGTTTCCTGATTCAAGCTGGCATCTGTACAGTGTGGTTGTTCACATTTCCCCCTTTCCCTGATATTGACACCCATTCAGAAATTGAAGAAATTATACTACAATGCAATGAAGGCTCAGCTACCATGTTCTACTGTGTCCTGGGCTATATGGGCTTACTGGCAGTGGCGAGTTTCACTGTAGCTTTTTTCTCCAGGAATCTCCCCAGCAGTTTCAATGAAGCCAAATATCTCACATTCAGTATGCTGATATTCTGCAGTGTGTGGATCTCTTTTGTTCCATCCTACCTGAGCACCAAAGGCAAATACATGGTGGCTGTGGAGATTTTCTCTATTTTGGCCTCTAGTGCTGCGTTGCTAAGCTGCATATATTTCCCAAAATGTTATGTAATAATTGTTAGGCCAGAGCTAAACAACAGAGAAAAACTCATTAAGAGACAAAAAACAATTGTAAATAACACACAAAACTCATCTTTTTAATATAGAGCCTCCTTTGAAATTACAATTATTTTCATAATTTATGCCTTATGCTTATGAATAATTTTCTGAGGTGAAGAATGAATGGAATATTCTTAAAGCCAGAATTATCACATCTTAGAATATATAATGCATTCAGAAAGTATTCCGATTATCTTCACTTTTGTCAATTTTGTTGTGATCCAGCCTGATTCTACAGTTGTTGAAATTCATTTTTTCTCATTAATCTACACACAGTACCCCATAAGGAGAAAATAATAACATAATATTAGAAATATAGCTTCCTAAAATCTCCTTTACAATTTACTCCAATTAAGTACCTGGTTTTCAGCAATTTGTTTAGGCAAGGGATTATTTCTTATCCAAAGTATATGGCTTTATCAAAGGCATGTGGGTATGAGCCTTTGACTGTGGCTTTCTCAGTTCTTTGATGAATGAGAAAAATAGTGATATTTATACTCTAGAACAGAAACTAGTGTACCTTCCAGGGGTCTATGATAATCACTGGAATGCTGACTGCCTATTGTTGGATACTGCAGTAAGATGTATCACATATTCAGTACCAATGAAAATCAACAGCAAAACACTTCTAGTTCCGTTGAGCTCATGTTGCACGTCAGAAACATTATTCATTTAAATCAGATTTATTTTCATATATCTTAAGATTCCTATCTAGTAGAGTCAATCTGAAATTATATTTGTGTCCAGTTTTAGGAAGTCTGCAATAATCACCAAAAGTTTTTCTGGAAGCAAAATATTTCAAATAAATTGTAAACAATATAAACATGCAACCTTTACAACTCTTAAAGCTTTTTTGGCAATACTGTTACAACGAACTTTGGAGCAAAGATCGTCAGAGATAAACACAAAGTGAGGTTTATCAGCTAGTATAATGCCTCCTAGCTTGTACTTGACATTCTGATTACATTTATCAATATGTAAGACAGAGCATTTGTTGATTGAAACTTGGAATTGCCAAATAGATGACCACTCCGACACATAGGCAATATTGCTTTGCAAAACAACAGAGTTATCTGTAGTATTGAATAATTTTACATCATTGGTAAAAAGGATGCAATTACTTTTAAGTCAATCACATAAATTGTTGATATAAAGCAAGAAAAGCATTAGACCTAAAACCCTGCCTTGCAGGATCCCACAGTTGACTGCTACAGGATTAGACAGTGAGTTCCCTATTTTGACTTTTTATAATCTATTAGACAAGAAAGCAGCAATCCACTTATGCAAAGGGCCAGAAATGCCATAAGAGTTTAATTTCAAGAGCAGTTTACCACATATTACTTTGTCAAGAGCCTTACAAAAATTTATGTAAATTGGCCTTGATCAAGACATGTAGTCCAGATGTTTTCACAGTGCAAAAGTTGTAGATTACAGGATGAGTTTTTCCTAAAGCCAAACTGATTGTCGAATAGTAAACTGTTTGTCTCTGTGTGGTGAGCGATAGATTGATTTATAATTGATTCCACAACTTTACATGTAACACAACACAAAGAGATTGGTCATGATAGTGAACATTTAAGTTTACATTAATTAATAAAACTTATAAAGAAAACCAATTGAATAATGAGACAATGTTGAAATATGAATTGGAACAGCGTATTGAATCAACAAGAGAAAATTATAAGATGTTCAGTCAAGACAAGCTAGAAAGTGATCTCCCAAATCAATAGCTTTGGTATGAAAGGCTTATCATGTTGCTTTCTCCAAGTTAGATGATGGAGTGATGTCCCCAAGATGATTTTCAACTGAAAGCAAGTTAAATTTTAATCTACCAATCAATCATTCAATTAAAACCTGTATTGCAAGAAATTCCTGAAAATAGTCTGACAAGCCAATGGACTAAATCTGAAATGCAGGTTTACAACTAAAATGTGATATTATCAATAACAAAAATGAGAGTACCACAAATCTGTCCTCTGAACAGGTGAACAGAAAAGAATATTTTTATTCTTATAAGGCTGCTAAAATTAGTTTGAGACAAATTGAATTTATTAAACACTTGAAAATGGCTCCCAAATTAGAGCAGTTTTGGTACAGTTGCTAATTTGCCAACTATTTCTTCACTTCTTTCCATTTGGTAAGCTTTTATAAATGTTCTTATTCCTGTAGCAAATATATGAGTCACATCCAGAGATACTGAATGAAATTAAATCCTTTTAGTATGAGATCTAAAATGCTGCCTTGCAGAACACCACTGTTGACTGCTACAGGATTAGACAGTGAGTTCCCTATTTTGACTTTCTACAATCTGTTAGATAGGAAAGCAGCAATCCATTTACGCAGAGGGCCAGAAATGCCATAAGAGTTTAATTTCAAGAGCAGTTTATCATGCACTGCTGTGTCAAAAGCCTTACAAAAGTCAATGCAGATTGTACCTACAGCTTTGGCTTGGTCAAAACATGTAGTCCAGATGTTTTTAAAGTGCAGAAGTTGTAAATTACAGGACATGTTTTTCCTAAAACCAAACTGATTGTTGGATAGTAAATTGTTTGCATCTAAATGGTGAGCAATTATAATAGATTCCATGACTTTACATGTAACACAACACAATTGTTAAGTTGTCAATTACTAACAGCTCCAACCCTAAGATGGTAATGGCATTATAAAAGGTCACGTGTGTCAGTTCATTTGTTTATTCATTTAGGGCACAGTTGATTAATGATAAGTTAAAATCACCAAGAAAAACAAAAGGATGTGGGCAAGGCGCTGCCTAGTTTATTAAGTCAATTAGCTTATTCATATGACCAAGGTCATAGTTAGGGACTCTGTAACATAATAAGAAGAGAACTGTATTATTTAGAGTAAGATCACAAATAATTGTCTCTTGGCCTCTGATTTTACACCTAACTGACTTGGTTAGTGGCATATAAATAGTGGTGGGATTCAAATCTTATTCTTCCTTCTTCTTCAGTGTATGTCGCAGCCTCAGGGCAACCATAGTTGCCACACTCTCCATTGCCAGGTCTGAATATCTTCCCTTGTTCTAAGAGGGAAGATATACTACCAGTTAAATATATTCTGAAATATATCGTCTTGTCATAAAGTCTATTTAATGATTCTTAACTACTGAAGAAATTATTCAGTGGTCTGTTATTAGCTGAAACAGTAATTTATTTGTAACTATACTACACTATAATCTATTAAATCAGATTTTTGTTATTGTTCAGTCACTAAGTTGTGTCTTCATGAACCCATGGAACATAGCATGCCAGCCTCTCCTATTCTCTATTGTCTCCCAGAATTTCATGTTCATTGCATTGATAACACTATCTAACTATTTCATCCTCTACTATCCCCTTCTCCTTTTGTCTTCAATCTTTCCCAACACCAGAATATTCCCCAATGAGTTCTCATTAGGTAGCCAAATAATTTGAGCTTCAGCTTCAGTATCTGCCCAAATCAGTAATTTCCTTTAGGAAGACTCTAATTAGGATACGACATACATCCTTTTACCAAGTTTTGCATAACTAATATATACAGTATCATTTTTTTTTCAAAAATCTCATTGATTTGTATGGATACATGCTAGATAAATTTCATATACAGGATACAAAAGAATATTAATAAATATTTTATACCAATCCACAGAATTTTCAACCAATCTGGTTGTTTTTATTTATTACTAGCATTCTAGGATAGCAGTTTCAAGTTGATAAAAAGATCTATATCTTTAAATTTTTTCTAGATTTAGCACATAAATTAGAATACATTTTTAAAAAGAAAATGTATACCTTCAGAAGAGCTACATATCATACCATTCCCATATTTAATGAAGTAACATTGCATCTATTGAAAGAATCTTGAGGGGCAAAAATATCAAAATTACTTTTCTTTATTCTTTTTTATTCTTAATTCCTTTTTCTTATTTTATTTTTTCATCTTTGTCCTGTTTGCTTAAATAAAGAAAATAAAAATAAAAACCAGAACAAAAGCAAACAAACAAACAAACCTGTCTTATTCCTATGGTTGGACTAAGTTATGCAACATATACAGATAGAAAATTAGTAGAATAGGAGAATTTGGGCCTAGAGTATTTTGACCAATAGCAAAAGAAGACTTATATACTACCCCATAATACTTCACCATAATAGAACCTCTCCAGTAATAGGCAATTACATGCCATATTCTCCTCTAAACTGTAAGGATTCTAAACTTATCATTGTGATGGTTTATGTTGGTTTGCTATCTTTACTCTCTTTGTTGAATTAGATGCAACCTCTGTCAGTTTGTAATGACAAGTGCCAACCCGGTTACAGGAAGCAAAAGAGAGAAGGGGAGCTCTTCTGCTGCTATGATTGCATTCCCTGCCCAGAAGGCAAAATTTCTGAGTGGGAAGGTAAGTAGTATTCTCCAATTTTTTTTTCTCCATTTTTTTTAAACATGGTAGTTATCAAAGCTGTGAATATGCAAAATGATTCCTGTCATTTCTCTTTATATGCCAATGATATCTATCTGACTAGCTGAAGAAAATACTAACAGATCTGAGTTGTTAAGGTTTGGATAGATTAATCCTAATCCTTAGTCAAGAGATGCTCATGATAAAGACTTTCCCTACAATCACTTTCTACATGTGTATTTATAAGAAAGAAAACAGATTTGTTTCATACCACAGAGAAATGGAAATCTAACAACAAATCTTCCCACAATCTGTAATTATCAAAAATACTGTTATTAATTATGCCTGTTGCTGAAGTCCTTATGCCAAAACTATAACCAAAAAGATTCAGACCTTATAAATGCTACCAATATTTCCTAGCAGTGCTGATCTGTAGCTTGACTAAATACAGATGGAATCCTATCTAGCTTATTCTTGATAAGGTGAATTCAAGGTTTCATAATACTTAGAATAGTATGATAATGGAGTTGTAAGACAAATCATACTAGTATCCTTTTGGAGACACTTAATCATTATTAGACAAACTCTGTTCTAGATATACTTTTGGCACAATGTACATGACCATTTTCCTCTGGCTTTTATCTCTTATTATTTCGAAAAGGGACATAAGAAACTGCATTATTGATGATCCCTGCCCTATTTCTCACAACTATTTCCAACCTGGAGATCTCATCATTGGGGGCATTAGTTCTCTTATGTTCATGCCTATAGAACTAGAAAACTTCATGGAAAATCCCCATCTTTCATTTTTTGATGAAGTCATGTAAGTGTCCCCCATTGATATTAGATTATATTTGTATTTATGACAATCCCCTCAGCCCCACACCCCAACCACACACACAAATTATCTAGTTCAAATGTTTTAGTCCTGATTAATTCCCTTGGTTTTTTTAAAATAAAAATTAGAAGGAACTGCTTAGATTTTCTAATTAAAGATTAGAGGATCCTGACAATATATCACAGAAATCCTACTATTCATTGAATCAAATTTCAGCAAGGGAAAAAGAAAAAAGGATCTGAAAATAATGCATTTATATTGGAATATTTCCAGGGTATACTGAGATTTTAAGGTATTTACATAATTGTAATTATGATTTGTTTTTAATTCCTTCTTTGGTTTATTGATTTGATTTTTTTTCTGAATCATTTCAGAAATTTATTCTTACAAGTAGAATAGATTAGAAATAAAATTCTGTAATTCTGTAACATTTTATTGATTTTTCAGATTAGAAAAACTTTATTAAAGAGCATTTAAGATACTGAGATATTTGTGTATTTTCTTCACAACTATACAGAAGTAAACCAGATGCATGCTTGTTATACAATGCATGACAAATGGATTATTGGTTTCAAAATCAAAACATTTGGATGAAGCATATGACTACTGAAATGTTTTTGTTAAATATAATAAGTTACTTTTATAAGCTGTAACTGTAATTCCAGAGTCCAAACTAAGTTTTATCAGCATATTTTGGCTTTGATATTTGCTGTGAAAGAAATAAATGAGAACCCTCAGATCTTGCCCAATGTTACCTTGGGCATCAATATTTTTGACAGCTATGGTAGAAGATGGATTTATCATGCCACAATGGAACTTTTTTCACCTTTGAAGAGAATGATCCCCAATTATAGGTGTGGCATCCAGAGCAACCTGGTCTCAGTCATTGGTGCTATTTATCCTGAAATCTCCATTGACATGGCAAATATCTTGAGGATCTACAAACTTCCACAGGTAAGTTATATGGTGAGTTATGAGACCTTATGATGTCAACAAGATTTTAACAAACTTTTTACATTTTGTAAGTTGGAAACATACTAGTGTGTGCTTCACATGTACTTAATTAAACTGCATTAATTAAAAAAAACATATAAAATGCCAATTTATTAAAACTTGAGACAAGGCAGTTAATGAATGGTTAATAAAAGCAATAGGCTGTCTGAAAGGTTCTTATGAAAAGATTATGACATTTAGAAGACTATTGTACTGAAAATATAAAAAGGGGCAGTTGCTTATTGGCAAGGAACTTTATTAACATCCCAAATTATTTTCAACTGGAACAATTTATGGTGCATTGAATGTATGGATTATAAATTACATTGAAAGAAATATGATCCTCATCCAAGGACAACTAGAAAGTAATCTTCAGACTCTATAAGCTTTATTGTGGTAGGTTTCTCACTTCTTTTTTCTTCAAGTGATATGATTGAAAGCTTATATATATCACCTTGAAAGAAATATCACCTTCCTGACTTTTCCAGAAGAAAATGATCATCTGACTCAGGAAACTTTACCATGTCAACCTTCTAACTTTTTTTAAATAAATAACTGCTATTTAGTTAAACATTTCTTTATTTCTTTGCCTTTACTAAGTTCCCATTGAATTTCTTATTCCTGCAGTTAATATATGGATCCCACCCAAAGATGTCAGATAAAAGTGAATCCTTTTCCTTGTACCATATGATTCCACATGGAAGTATGATACATGAAGGACTTCTTCAGCTCCTAGTGCATTTCAAATGGATCTGGGTTGGGATCCTAGTGAGGGATGATGATGATGAAAGATTTGTGAGGATGACCCTTTCATCATTTCCCATTCATGGTATTTGCATTGCCTTTCTAAAAATAATTAAACAATTACACATGAAAAACATATTCATGGACCTGCAGTATCTAGTAGAAACATTTTATCTCACTATGAAAAGTAAAGCCAATGCAATAATTGTCTACGAAGCAACCCTTCTTCATTTGAGATTGTTGCTAAATCTTCCTAAAATTGAATCCCTGTCTATGAAGCCAAAAGGTAAAGTGTGGATCATTCCTTCCCAAATGGATCTTGCAACAGTGATTTACCAAAGGACTTGGGATATTCAAGATATCTTTGGTGCCCTGTCTTTTTCAGTTTATTCCAATGAAATTCCAGGATTTCAGCAATTTGTTCAGGGAAGAGACCCTTTTCTGTCAAAAGAAGATGGCTTTATCAAAGACGTGTGGGTACATGCATTTTACTGTTCCTTTCCCAGTCCCTCAATGAATGAGAAAGATAGTAACATTTGCACTCTGAAGGAGAAAATGGAGAGCCTTCCTGGGGCTCTTTTTGAAATGAGCATGACTGGTCATAGTTACAATATATACAATGCAGTTTATGCTGTAGCTCAAGCTTTACATGACATGCAGGTTGAACACAATCTCAACAGAATGATGAACAGAAAGAAACTAAATATTCAAGAACAACAACCATGGCAGGTATGCCTTCATTTTCTGCTTTTCTCTCTCTCTACATACACACTTTCATGCATGCACAAGGTACTCTTTTTTTGCTATAAATCATAGTGAGCCAAAGTAATAAAGGGATGCTTATATAATATAGGTAAATCTAATTCACACCACCTGTATCATTACATACAGTAGCTTTCTATCCTTCAAATCAATGTTGCTTCTTCAAATCACTCAGGCTCATGTAATGCTTTATGCATTGCTATGCTAATTTTCAGATTACTACTTTGTTTTCATTTTACAATCTAACCAATATTCTCTACCAACAATTAGGCTTCTCAGTTAAAAATACAGCATTGCATATTTTACCCTACAAAATGTAATGCATATTCTTCTGACATATGATCAGAGGAAATAGAAGGCAATTTGTTTTATTGGGCTGATATCAGAGGTGAAATTCAGCAGGTTCTAGCAGGTTCACTAGAACCGGTAGTAAATTTTCTAAGCATTTTGGAGAACCAGTTGTTAGAAGAAATCTCCTTTTGTATTTTTCCACTTGACAGAGTTAATCCTGTAAGGAAGGCAGGGAAAAAAACATTAGGTATTGTTTCTAGCCTAATCTTTATTGCCCTGCTTACAGAAACTGCCCACCCAGTCACATGACCCCCACAGCTATGCCCATCAAGTCACACCCACATAACAGTATTAAAAAAAATGAATTCCACCACTGGCTGATATGGAAACGAAGTGGTCTTTATGTGGAAAATCCTGTAATAGTCTCCAAAGGGTATAAACAACAAGAACAATTATAAGATATATATTTATACCTATTGCCTTTAAACAGGATATCTAATTCAGAGAATAGAAGGAAACATTTGGGTTTATGCAAACCAATGTACCTTGTGAATAGAAGTATATATTTCTAGAAGAAGTAAACTATAGAATACAAGGTTTACATGCTGGAAAGTCAGAATATAAGCAATCATATTATGATGAGAAGTTCACTGGCTCCAGTCCTGATGGATTCAACTACTCCTGTCTTGTCATGAATAATTGGAAACTATGATTGTTCATAATATGGATTATGAATGGAATAGTAGGATCTAGTGGTTAAGGCACTAGTTTAGAAAGTGGGAGACCATCAGATCTAAAAGTCAACTGTGAAAGTCAGCTAAAATTGGGCCAGTCACTTTTTCTCTCAGACTAACATGCCTCTCAGGTTTGTTGTTTGGGAGGACAACTGTAGGCGAAAGATATGTTTAATATGTTTCCTGCCTTGAGTTATTTTTTAGATTACAAATAAATAAAAATAAAAATCTCACTTTAGTCCTCCTCCATAATTATTAAACATTGGCTTAGTGGAGAAATTCAGTGGAACTTTGGATGATATGATTAAATTACATTAAAATAAAACTGACCTGTTATCAATCTAATATTTTTTTAGAAAGCAAGAACAATTCTATAGACTGTAGGTTCATTTGGTTGCTTTTTTTCAGTTTTCAAATAACAGTCTCTTCCACATAGGCAGGAAATTATACTCTATAGTTTATTACTGCTCCTCCACTAAATTGGTTTTATACATGGCATTTTATAGCTAAAAGCATTTTTTTAAGCAATAGAACATTGTGACTACATTAAAATTATAATTATAAACACTAATGGCACAGAAAGAAAAAGTTATTCTATAGAAAAATTAAGAATATAGAGGCTTGTCAGGGGGTATTTAAATGTACCGTATAAGAGGATTGAAAAAAATGAATCAAATACTGAAGGTACGCATGACATCTGCAGTTGATGTGGGGAAAAATGTATTAAGTACTAACTCTGTTTCCTTATCAACTTTTATGTCTTCAATGATATTCAGCTCCATCAGTTTCTGAAAGGGATCTCATTTAATAACAGTGCTGGGGATAAGATTCTGTTTGATGAGAAGAGAGAATTGATGGTTGGATTTGATATTATAAACTGGGTCACCTTCCCAAACCAATCCTTCCATCGAGTGAAAGTGGGGAAATTGGATCCCTGGGTTGAAGAGGAAAAATTCACCATTCATGATGAAATCATCACCTGGCATAGCACTTTCAACCAGGTAGGTTCTGAAAACATTGCTTGCATGACTATGACAATAGCAAAAAAACAAAACAAAACTCTGTATCATTTAATCATTTTGACAAATACAATTTTGAGCTTTAAGAAATAACACAGGGTATTTGAAACATTGTTCCTCAGAGAAGTATTTTAGGAACAAAGTATATTTATACTGAATACAAAATTTAACAAGAAATACATGTTACTGATTTATTTGAACAACAATTAAAAGTTTAAAAGAACAAAATATAAGAGTTTTAAAAGAACTTGATAGTCTGTCAAAATGAGTTGGTACAAATTCATTGTTGAACCTGCTTGATGAAGCCTCTTGTAATGTAAGATAATTGGTCTATATCATATTTTAGTTTTGTATTTTGATAATAATAAATGTTACTAGACATAGCAGAAAAATATAAATTAACATTTTTAAACAACCCATGTTTTTAAAAAAATTGCTAATGAACTGGATAAATACAAATAATTGTAATTAAAATGTGATTATTTGTTCCATAATTAAGAACTTGCATATCACTGAAGTATGCTCCTGGAGTTTCTGCAAGAATTATGGGTTTGCTACATTGCTTCCTAATTTGCCATTAATTGAAAACTTAGAGTGGAGGAAAAAGAAAGAGTAATATAGGAAATTATGTTCAAGATCAGAGACACTGTTCCACATATTTGGTTGTAGTGCTTTGTTCCTGAAGGTGCACTAATGGGAAAAGCTTCCATTGCACCACACTTCAAAGTTTGTGATCTCTTTTCAATATTCCTTCTTTTAACTCTATTATCTTTACCTACATACTACCTCTTTAAAATATGTTGTGAGTGAAAAAAAAACTTGATGAGTGCCACTGAATTAACTTCTGAACCCAAAATATTTTCATATTTAGAAAAATAGGATTGCATTTGTATTTATATTTGTGCCTACTAGAACAGGAGACATATCCATTCTTGATTAGCTTTGACTATAATGTTGATGAGAAAAAATAATTACAATTTGCAGTCTTGATTTGCTAAATACCAATCAAATCATGTTTTTTCATCTCTTTTTTCAAATATTAAATTGAATGCTAAAATTTTCCTTCTTACTTCCCTTATTGAGCAGACCCAACCTGCTTCATTATGTACTGAGAGTTGCCTTCCTGGTTATTTCAAACGAAAGCAAGAGGGGAAGCCGTTTTGCTGTTATGATTGTTTTCCATGTCCTGAAAGGAAAATTTCAAGTCAGAATGGTAAGGAGTGAAATGAGGAGAGTTAATTTTAAGATTGTCTACAAGATTGTCTAAATTCTACACAAGACTTTAGCCTTGATACCACAGCACTCTCCACTATTTAGACTGGATAGTATAGTAGGGAAAGTGTACATTTTTACTGATATATTTAAACTTTATTCTTTCTATTAAAAATCTTTAACTTGTTTACAAATTAATTCAAGCAATTAATAGATTTGATCAAAATAACACTAATGATTGTGGTTTCACTCTTTTCTTTAACTATGTATCAAATTATCCGTTATAAGTTCTTTCAAATATCAAATCAAATCAAATCAAATCAAATTTATTCATCACATACATATACATACATAGTACGAAATGCAGTGAAATGTG
>JAEANM010014136.1:0-14128 GCA_017656035.1 Myanophis thanlyinensis | reverse complement strand
AATAGAATTCTTTATTGGCCAAGTGTGATTGGACACACAAGGAATTTGTCTTTGGTGCATGTGCTCTCAGTGTACATAAAAGGAAATGGTGCATTCATCAGGAATCATAAGATACAATTAGACTTAATGATAGTCATAGGGTACAAATAAGCAATCAAATCATACTAGGAAACAATAATCAGTATAAATCGTGAAAAGGTTTTAATGAATGTTACTAACCTGTCGATGGAGCCTAACTGGGAATTACAATTTATAGCGATTGATATTATAGAGCAACATACCTTTGTCCCCAAATCCTAAACTTCACTTACACAGCTCTGGGCTGTCCTTGATTGAGCAGGAAAAAGATTTAGAGGTTGTGATAAATGTGCCTGTAATATTGATGCAGTGTGCAGAAGATGAGTGCCATGTTAAACTTTCTTAGGAAAGGATTTGAAAAATGAAACTGCTTTATGCCATTGTACAGATCCTTAACACAATTATACAGATTCATAACACATAACTGCTATATCTTTTAAAGGGTCCTTGCATAATGAAAGGCAGCCAAGGATGTAAGGCAGTTGGCAACTTTTCAGTCTGAAAAAAAGAAGAAAAAAGCAGAGAGAAATGTGAATGCCTACCCAATGATGTATGGATTGGAGAAAGCAAACACAGCATCTTTTCTTTTCCCCTGTACAAATGTATAACTTGAATATGTTCAACCTTGGAAAACAATGCAGGCAAAGATAAATATTTCTCATAAAACACAGTGAAGCCATGTGGTGATACAGTCCCTCATTCATACAGCTTTAGCTGGGAATTAGACAAGTTTGCGAAGAAAAGGTTATTTGAATATCAGTTTTAGAGGAGAGCAGTGTGAAAAAGCACATTGAGCTTCACAGAAACAGTTTGTTGGTTAGGGTATGAAATAGCACTTTGGCATTGTCCTGTATTGGTTCTTTAATGAATACAAATTTATTAATTCTCTATAGTTTTGAACCAAATTATAAACTGCCTTGATGATATTTTGCTAGAAAGTTAGGATTTAAAAAATAAAACTATGTAAAAAGGAAGAAGCATCGCTTATTTTGTTGGAAAAGAAGAAATCTCTAAGCATCTTTCAGAAATACCTAAATGCCGCGTTGTGGTATACCTGATCCCATGGAAACTTTCCGGGAGGTTGAGGTGAGGATTGTAGTTCCTACAAGCTGAAAAGGATTGTTAACCTCTGGTCAATTTTGCCTCCTCTTGATAAAGTTTAAATCAGATGATCAGATCTGATTAGTAGTACTTGGATGATCAAAAGTCTGTAGGTAGGATTGAGAAGTCTAAAATAACTCCCACCAAAATAAAAATAAACCAGACTTCGGGCATCCAAAGATTTTAGAGGGAAGAAATGAGGTTGGACTTTGTTGCTCGGGACCCCGCGAGGGTCGAGCTGCGCTTCACACGTTCCGTGCCGCATTAGGGCAGGCGTCTTTTCCTGCATCCGACCGACCACGCTGAATCCGGCCTGTCTTTCCATTATTAGCGAAACGGACTCGCCCCCCTGGATCTAGAAGCTCAGCACAATTGTGCAGACAGGCAGCGGCCGGCAGAGGGCTGGGGTTATAATATCGGGGAGGAGGCGAAGGGAGTCCAGGCGCCCCTTCCTCCGCTGTGTTCCCGGAGGGGTCGGCGGCTGACCTGAGCTTTTTTTCAGGCAGGAATTTGGGAACGCTGCACGGAAACCTCGGAAGGGAGGCAACTCCTGCAGCACCAGCCGAGCAGGTCGGCTCAGAGGCCCGCGGCGTCGCGTCCCCCGACCGGAGTGAGAACTGGCCGAGGGCCGCGGCAGCCATTAAATTCTTCCTGCGCCGTTGTGTGCTGTAGGCGGTCTGCGGCTGGCGAACCACCCTTGCAAGAGGCGAATGAGAGGTAAGGGCAGGAAATGGGGTTTTATCGGGAAATGGGGGGGAGGGGAGAGAGAGACGGTGGAGGATTATAAATGAATAATATACCCCGCTTTCATAAATCTGATCTGGGCTGGATACACAGAGAGGCAGTCGGCATTTTGCGGTTGCGCTTCTCCGACGATCATCGTCGAATGTAAAAATTGGGAGGAATTTTGGAGATAGCAATAGCACTTAGACTTATATACCGCTTCATAGTGCTTTGCAGCCCTCTCTAAGTCTTGTCTGACCCGCTGAACCTTTCAGGAGCCGTGATTTGCTGGACAATGTTTGAATTTGAGACGAGAGGCAGTTTGGTCTAGTGGTTAAAGGCATCAGGGTAGGAATTGGGAGCCTACATTCTAGTCCCGTTTTAGGAATGAAAGCCATCTATCTGATCTTGGTTTAGTCAGGCTCTCTCAGCCTAACTCACCTCACAGGATTGTCCTTGTGGGGGAAATAGGAGGAGGAAGGAGTATTAAGTATGCCAAAAAATAACAAAACGGAGATATAAATTAAATAAAATGTAAATCATGATTTTTAAAAGTCAGTAGTTGGATTGCCACAGTGCCACAAAGAAGTAAATGATAGAATACCTCAGGCTTCACGCCTGGAGCTCACCCACCTTTTGTAAAGCAATACATAAATCTCTTTTAGACAAGGGGATATAAGAGATATTAATCCCATTTGCAGATGACACAAGCTGTAAAGGATGGTTAATAACCACAAAATACAGGCTGAGAGTTCAATAGCATCTGAGAAACATGAACAGTTTAGATTTAGATTTAGATTTATTCAATTTATATACCGCCCCTCTCCCAAAAAGGGACTGGGGCGGTGTACAACCATCTAAAAACAAATTAATAACAATTTAAAAGTGGGGAGTTTAAGTGGGGAGAAATGTAGAGTTTTGTAGTTAGGTAGGAAAAACTAGATCCTCAAATATAAGATAAGTGATACCTGCCTTGGCAGTAGTACTTAAGAGAAGGATCTGGGCATTGACCACAGATTAAACATAGCCAGCAGGGTGATGCAGCTGCCAAAAGAGGTGATGCAGTTTTAGACTGCAGCCCAGATATAGATCAAGGTTAACTCTGCTCTATACTACATTAGTTAGACTGGAATACTGTATCTAGTTCTAGTCACTACAATCACAAAGAAATTTAGGAATTGGAAAGAGTGTAGAAAAGAGTGTCAGAGTTTATGAGAGACTTGGGTACAAGATATCTTACAAGCCCATTTTGGTTTAGTGTAATTAGATGAAAACAGGTCCAGCTGAGTAACGTGTCAGAGTTTCATAGAAAGCCCCAGTGCTAAATTAAAGAAGCCACCCATTTATTGTAATGACCCATCAATTTCTTATTTAGAAGAAAGGGATATAAAATTTCTAAATCATTTCATTGGGGATCCAGGCCTGGTCCACAGCCTAGATATGTTTCAGTTAAATAGGTATCATTAGCAAGATAATCTCAGCTGTTTCATGTGTACCTTTGAAACCTGGATATAGGCTCAGTCCAGCCATCAGTTAAGCTGCATGAATAGTGACAAAAGTTCTACAGCATTATGCCAGAGTTGGTATCAGCTGTGGATGAAAACCTGTTGCACATTGGTCCTTTCAAAAACCAATCACTGCAGTAATCTGCAAATTGGAGTAAAAGGAATAATACTGTAACCTGTGATGACAACAATTGGAATATCAAAACCGATACAAATAGACAAAATCAACAGGCAGTAAATTAAATTGGTCAACAGGCAGTAAAGTGTCAACAAAAGCCTAAGGTGTTTAAAGTTATTTAAATAAAACATCTTGGGTTCTTGATGATATGAAAGTAGAGAAGGAAATATTGTGTTATACTGAGACAGCAAGTTCTCCAGATTGATTGTTGTCATAGAGAAAGCCCTTTTCAAGATTAGGATATGGTCTTAATAGGCAGATTCACATGGGAATTGTTTCCTGTAGCTTGACAACACTCACAAAAAAACTGGTAGCCGTTAAAACTGTTATAGTTAAATACGGTAGTTACATTAAGCCAGTACTTTATCCTATTCAAAAATTTAATAAAACTTTCTAAGTGGTTTACTGGGTGGCCCAACATGGAATCTGTTACAATAATCTAGCCAAGATATACACAATTTGGAGCATCCTATGGTTATGTAACCATGATTTATGATGGTTTTGCCAAAAGTTGACACTTCGTTTTTGGCAAAAACGCACCATAGTGAACAATAAGTTCACTAAACAACTGCCACGAAAAACAGTGTAAAATTGAGTTGGTCATATGACCATTCCATTTTACAACTGTTGCAAATTACGACCATAACAGGCAGACTCTGTTATGGTTGTAATGCAAAGATTACTTGTATTCCCAATCTATAAACCGGTTCCAGTGAGCCCCTTCTTCTGACTCTTACAAAATTCTGCTCTCTTGCATTTTCAACAGCTGAAATCCATCTTTCATGTACTTTGAATTAGAGATTAATTGTCATTAATTATTTTGTCTTCGTTCCATTGCACCTAAACAATGTATGTATCAGATTCAATAAGAACAAATCTTCAGAGCAGTAAGAGCACAAATATGCTCAGGGTCCCTTGAAATCAGAAAATGTGGGACTGGATAGATCACACTGTGGTTCCTAATACAGAATAACATCTTTCTTCTATTTTCTCTTCAGCTGTTAACAAAATGTTGACCCAGGAAATCAAGACGACCTTTAAACAGGAAGAGGAGGAGAAGGTACAGCAGCATGACCCTCACTTGAAGGACTTTAGAGAAGTGCAGAATGCATCTGAGGAACATGCGGTCCAGAAGAAACACAACTGCTCCATCTGTGGAAAGAATTTTTGCCGCCGCTCAGATCTTGTCCGACACCAGAAACTCCACTCGGGAGACAGGCCCTTCACCTGCACCAAGTGTGGGAAAGGATTTGTCCAGAGCACCCACCTCATTGCCCACCAGAAGAGCCACACCAGAGAAAAGCCCTACTATTGTCCTCACTGTGGGAGGAGCTTCAACCAGATCTTGAACTTCAACAGGCACCAGAGGACTCACTCCCAGGAGCCCCCTTTCAAGTGTTCCGACTGTGGGAAAACCTTCAGCCGCAGCTCGAACCTGATCATGCACCAGAGGACGCACACGGGAGAACGGCCCTACAAATGCTTTGACTGCGGGAATAGCTTCAGTCGGAGTTCAACCCTGGTGACTCACCAGAGGACCCACACCGGCGAGAAACCTTTCAAATGCCAGGACTGTTGGAAGAGCTTCGGCAGACGCTCCACCCTGGTCATGCACCTGCGGACCCACACTGGGGAAAAACCCTACAAGTGCGCCGACTGCCCCGAAACATTTAGCGTGAAATCTGGCCTTCTGAGTCACCAGAGAATCCATATGACCGAGAAGCCCTACCTGTGCCTGGAGTGTGGCAAAAACTTCTGCCGCAGTGCAGACCTCATTATACACCAGAGAATTCACACTGGGGAAAAACCCTATCAGTGCAATGCCTGTGGCAAGAAATTTAATACGAATTCCCACCTTGTGACCCATCAGAGGATCCACACAGGAGAAAAACCCTATAAATGCCCCGAATGTGGGAAGAGCTTTTCTTACAGTTCAGTCCTGGTGGGTCATCAGAGACTTCACACAGGAGAGAAACCTTATGCTTGTCTCGAGTGTGGGAAGACTTTCCGTAACAATTCGCATCTCATCACTCATCACAGAGTACACTCAGGAGAGAAACCTTACACATGCCCAGAGTGTGGTAGAAATTTTAGTGTAAGTTCGAATCTTACAAAGCATCGGAAAATCCATGAAAGAGAGACATCCTTAAAATATTCTGAGTAGGAAATGCAGTGGATGGGATTCTGATTATTTTTCAGCATCTAAGATACACTATCCCCCCCAAAAAATGTGGGTGAAAATGTCTGTGCATCTTATACAGCAAATGTTGCTGAAACCCCGCCCACGCACTGGCAGTTGTTTGGCCTCCACACGCTCCATTTTCGGGCCTTTTCCAGGCCTTTTTCAGCCTGTTTTTGAGGCATTTTTGGCCCGTTTTCAGGACTTTCCGGCCCGTTTTCAGGGCTTTATTGGTCCATTTTTGAGGCTTTTTTGGCCCATTTTGGGGCTTTTTCTGGGAAAAAACGGGCTGAAAAAAGCCTCAAAAACGGGCCCAAAAAGCCTCAAAAATGGGCCAAAAAAACCCCTCAAAATGGGCCGAACAAAGCCTCAAAAATGGGCCCCAAAAGCCTTGAAAATGGGCCAAAAAAAGGCCCAAAAATGGGGCGCATAGAGGCCAAAAACTTTTTAGTTGTTGTTTTCCTCTTATAAATCTAGGTGCATCTTACACTCAGGTGCATCTTATATGCCGAAAAATAGGGTAGCTACTCAAGATGCTTAAAAAAATAAATAAAAAAAATGGCTTATTCGGGAAATTTTGCTAGAAAGTCCAAATGTTTGCAGTAAGGAAGGCCAAAATGAAAGTAGATATAATGTAGCAAAGAATGTACAAGTAGTCCTAGACTTATAACCGTAATAGAGCCCAAAATCTCCATCGCTAAACAAGACAGTTGTTAAGTGAATTCTGTCCCATTCTATGATCTTTCTTGCCACAATTCTTAACCACTGCAATTGTTATGTTAGTAACATGGTTGTTAAGTGAATCTGGCTTCCCCATGGTCTTTGCTTGTCAGAAGGTCACCAAAAGTGATCACCTGACCCCAAGACACTGCAACCGTCATAAGTACATGCCAGTTGCCAAGCATCCAGTTTTGATCATGTGACCATGAGAATGCTGTAATAGTTGATAGAGTGAAAAACAGTCATGTTGTAACTTGGGGCAGTAAATGAATGGCTGTAAGTCAAGGACTACCTGTATGCCATATCTTGCATGAATTATTAAAAGAACCCTGATTTTTTGAAAAAAATCTCTTTTAAGAGTGGGATATGATGAAGATGTATTAAGTTCAAATTCTGCAACAAGGAAATGAGCATGGTTTTCTTTCTCTCCAAAATAATGTAACACAAAAAAAGTATATTTGCATACTTTTACTTGCTTACTTGCTATTGCAAAATCCTAGTTTTTAACATATTGTGGAAGCCTAACATATGGAAATTATGGAAAGATACATTAGCAGTAGGGAGAGGAACTTTTTTCTTTTGCAAAGTCACACATCTGGGGGATTCCAGTTGTTTAGGATAGTCATCAAGAAGTGCCAGACAATCAACTGTGAGGCAAATAGTTCAAAATACTGCTGGAATTTAAGATGTCTGATCCAGTTCTGCTGTAGCTCCTATGCTGTTTTGCTGCTTGAGCGTTGAATAAATAGAAAGGTAGGAAATGATAAATAAAGATGGTCTTTTACTTGGCTGCCAAAAGTGTAGACTAATGTGTGAATCTTTAACAGTTTTTATTTAATCCACCAAGGAAGATGAAGTTGTGCAAAATAAAATGAATTGCACCCAAACTAAAATCCCTAATAAGACCTAGTTTTAATTTTTGTGAGCTCACAAGCCACTGAATTTTCTATGCAGCCTTAAGGATTACAAAGCTAGTTTCATTCCAATATTCCTAGTTTGTTTCTCAAGATATCCGATTTTGCACTTGTGCCGGCCATCTGTCTGGATGTGAAAGTCACCAATGTAATAAATTGCTATTGATTTGGTCTTAATTTTTTTTGCTGACAGACAAAGCGAACTCTTGCTGTTAAGAGTATCAAATCATTGGAAAACTTTGCTTCACAGTATCATGGCATTGAAACTAGTGTACAGGTAGTCCTCTACTTATGACCATAATGAAGCCCAAAATTTCTGTGGCTAAGACAGTTAAATAAGCTGTGCCCCAGTTTATGACCTTTTTTGCCACAGTTGTTAAGTGAATCACTGCAGCTGTTAAGTGACTCATGAGGTCATTAAACAAATCTGGCTTCCCCCATTGACTTGGCTTGTCAGAAGCCAGCTGGGAAGATTACAAAAAGTGATCACACAACCACGGAACAGCACAACAGTCATAAATACATGCCAGTTGCTAAGCACCTGAATTTTGGTCACGTGACCATGTTGCAATGGTTGTTGTGTGAAAACTGGCCGTAAGCCACTTTTTTCAGAGCCATTGTAACTTAGGTCATTAAATAAATGGTTGTAAGTCAAGGACTACTTGTAATGTGGTTCACACATTGTGCCAAGCCTTCATTTTTGTTTGCTTTTGGCCTAGGGTGGTGTGTGAACCCAGACAATGGTAGCTTGTGCAATAGCAATAATATACCACTCCATAGTGCTTCATGGCAGTGGTCCCCAATCTTGGTGACTTGACTGCCCAGCTTGAGGGAGGGCAGAGGTACACTGGGCCATGTGAGCGGTAGGCTGGCACATGTGCCATGTACACTGCTTGATTAGTTGAGCTGCGCGCACACACATGGTCCAATCGGGGCACTGTCCAGTTGCTTGGTAACGTCACTCCTCCTCTGACCAGGTGTGAGAATGACCTTCGTTCTCAAGAGAAAGTATTTTGTTTTGGCTATAAACCCCAGCTATCTCTATTCCACCCCCTCCACCCCTTCCCTATCTCTCAGCTCCAGTGTGGCAACACTGAAGCTCCAAAATGGCTCCTGTCAGGTCAGCTTCAGAGTTGACAAACCCCTTTTGTTCAAGAACACAAGTTCCTATTTTCAGTAAGTCCGGTAGAGATGCCACTGTCCTCCCTTCTCAGTTACATTTCAACCCATCAGGAACATATCCAGGAAGGAAAGGTTGTTACACGTCCCACAGGCACTGATGGCAAAACATTGGAAGAAGTGCTGAAGAAACACAGGCAATTCTGTCAATGGGGCAGTCAGTCTCACGTGTTAAGATTTCCTGAGAGAGAAATTAAAGTATCTCAGTATCATGACCAGCAGTCTTATTACATCTGGGAAATAGCAGCTTGGGAGTTTTCGAAACCATTTTTCCCACAGGAAAAAGGCTCCTTCCTAGGCTGCTTTATTGAAAAACACAGGAGGGAGACGGCATAATTGTTCTGGCTGCATAAATCTATACATGAATAAAAATGATTTTAACAAAAGCTGCAAACAAGTGAAACTGGCATGTTTTGCGATTGGAACAATCCAAATAAAGGGGCACACATCAGTTCAAAGGAACACATGCCAAGACCAGTTTTAGTCTTGGCTATAACACATCAAAACACCTTCACAACCAAAAGCGCTAACTTTATTGTTGTAAGGATGTAGTCCATATTAGATTTCAAAGGAACTGGTTGTTCTGCACAGGAGAAGAGGCCAGAAATCAGCAATCTTCTGGCTGATTTCCGAAATTGCAGCCAAGATCTATAGCAATGGTGCAGCTCTAAATGACATTCAGGAGTAAAAGCTGAAAGCAAGAAAATGACATAGTCCAGGTTGAGAATATTTGATGAAACCAAATTCAGGCAGAAGAATATGTATCCATTACAGAAACATGGAGGGTCCCTTCAACTTGCATGTCATGTTTTCTGCGACCACAAAACAAGTCACCTATTTTGATGAACATTTAGAATATGCTATAGGTCAGGGGTCTCCAACCTTGGCAACTTAAGACTTGTGGACTTCAGCTCCCAGAATTTCTCAGCCAGCTTTGCTCTGCTATAGATAGAACTTCACTCTGTCAGAATGGTTAGGCTTCCTTAGATTTTTGCATTAGTGAGCCAATCCATACCTTCCCTGCTGGAACTGGTTCACTAATGCTAAAAACTATTACCGCTAAGTAGGCTGTTTCCTAATTGTTTCCTTGCCAAATAAAGATGCTTTAAAAAGTTTTTAAAGTTTTTTTTAAGGTTGCTTTTTTCTCTTTTTGGCAAATCTACTTCACTGCTTCTGAGGGTTATTATAAATCAAGTGGCTTTAAAAATATGTTCTTGAATCAACAATATTTTCATCTGAATTGTGTTATCTTAAATATTCACAAAACTGCTGTGTCATTCTATATAGATAACCCTTGACTTGTTTGTTTTTGGGTCCAGAATTATAACGGTGTTGAAAAATGACTTACGATCAGTCCTTGCACTTATGACGGATGCGATCACATGACCACAGTTCAGACACTTAGCAACTGACACATACTTATGGTATTTGCAGCATCCTGGAACCACATGATCGCTCTTTGCCACCTTCCCAGCTGGTTTCCAACAATTTATGTCAATGGAGGATGCCAGATTTGCTTAACGAGCACAGAAAAAAAGTGGTAAAATCAGCAACGAATCATTTAGCAAAACACCATCCCAATTGTGGCTGTTGAGGACTACGGGTTGGCAGAACAGCAGTTCTCAATAAAAGTGACTACTGTCTCTATTTTAGCTCTGACTGTGGATTGGTGAAGGGCTAGGGCAGTGGTGGCAAACCTTTTACTTACTGAGTGCCGAAAAGTACGTGCTTTTGCATGCAGCTCCTCCACATGCGCTGCATGTGCAATTGCACCATCTGCACATGCATGCAGCTTTTGCATGTGCAGCGCACATGTGCTGCACGCAGGCACTCATGCACACATGAGCAATCGTGTGCATGTGCAGGAGAGCTCCGAAGACTAGCTGGATTTCTTGCTGCAATCATGCACATGCACAGTGGAGGCCCAAAGATCAGCTGGGTCTCTGCAATCATGCATGCGCAATTGCATGTGCATGCTCAGCTGGAGGTAAGTTGGCCAAGAGCTTGTGTGCCCAGCAAGATGGCTCTGTGTGACACCTGTGGCACCCGTACCATAGGTTCGCCATCACAGGGCTAGGGATTTGGAAATAGTTTTATAAAATTTGCCAGACTGATAGCCATCAACAGAAGCCTTCATGATTTCTTCTTAGCAAGGCATGGCATATGGGGTCCTTGGTATTCTCTGAGCTTGATTGTTTTCATTGCCAAATTAGGTAATATTATCAATGCCCTGATGATGTTACTGAATTTGGTAATGACAGGTTGGCAAGGAAAAAAAAACCCCAAGCTTAAAGAGCACCAAGGGCCCCACAGTTCAAATCTGAGCTACAAATATCCTCTTCTATTGGTAAGTTATCGTAATACTGGTAGAATCTTTGAAGTGACAACTTTACAATGAGGAGAAGATCCAAAGCTTGAGAGTGTCCTATAGAGCAGAGATGGCCCGAGTCAGTCCTGATTGTTTAATAAAGTACTTACACCATTGGCCCTTTAATTTCATTGGCTGGACTGCAAAAAGTTGTACACTGCACGATAGACGGCTATGAAATCATTGAAATAAGCACCAAGCGTTGGTGTTATTTGTCGACTCCGATTCCTTTTATATAACAACAAGACCCCACGTCAAGTTCTGACAAATACATTTTGAAAGATATGCAAAAATTGAAAAAAAAACCAAAAACTGAACAGGATCGTTTTCACAAAACTGTATCGACAAAATTCTATTCTCTCAATAGTTTCCCTGAATGGCAAAAAACCAAAACCAAAAACCACATTCAAATACAGTAATAGTTCAAAAGTAACATTTTGGATTTGGAAATAGAGACTCCAATCAGATTAAATGTTTGCCAAATTAACTCCATTTTATCACAGGTATAGAAGCTACTTTTCTTTTCTGAGTGACAATAAAGACAAAATACAAAGTTGTACTAATGAAAGAGGCAGAATTTGGTTCTTTTTTTCCTCCTTCTCTCCCGGAACAGACTTTGAATCCAATTCACGAGACAGAAATAACTTCATTTAATGTCATAATTACATTAAAGTAGGATCTGCACTACTATTAGATACAGCGTAGACACACACACGCACTTTCTCAGACCAAGGCTTGCGCTTGGCTTCTTGGCTGCAATTCAGAGTCCACACCCAAAAGACAACAATTAGGCAAGGACAATAGTTAAATACGATTGAATGCCATTTATATGTAATTAAAATTACATTAAGTTAATCACATATCATTATTTCCCCTTTCTATTACATTAACAGTTGCAATCTGCTGGCAAATTTTGGAGGGGGAAAGCATATGCTAGGATGCCTCTGGCTGTGTATGACAGACTTTCTTAGAAGACACATTCTACAGACTGGATCCTTGAGTGGTCTCTGAGCTTGGCTGTTTTCTTGCAGACATTTCATTACCCAACTAGGTAACATCATCAGTGCACAGATTCTATACATTGGGTCAACCAAGGCAATGGTTGGGTCAAGCAACCCTCCTCCCCACATTCTCCTCTGCCCCCTACTGGCCTAGCACAAAAAGACATCTAATTGCCGAAGTTGAAATAAAATCCAGCTATGAAAATAGTTGGGGTGGTGTGTAAACAGAATGAGGGCCAGACACCTTGTTCTTCATTTCAAATAATGATCTTACCACCAGCCTTAGTGGTATTTCATAAATTCACCCTCCTTCAATTCAATGTAAAGGCCCACTTGGTGGATGCCATAAGAAGTGCCTTCTGTTCTCCAAAACTGGCAGTCAGTACAATCATAAGAACTGTCCTCTCAGGAAACCAAGCTTGTTCCTAGTTCCTCTATCCTTTTCCTTGCTACCCTGGATGCTGTTCAGAAGCGATGGAGATGCCTGATGATTCCACTCGATGGTCCTCTTCTGGGAATAAATAGTACAGCCTCTTATTTGGGGGCACTCCGTTCTTGATCTAAAGAATTTGAAGACACAAGCTTTTTTTCTCTACTTCATCTATTCTCATTTTTTCTGAATAAAATTAGTTTGTGTAATGAAATCCCATGGCTGAAATCAGGTCTTTCCACACCCAAGCCAGTTGTCTGTCTTTGGCTCTCAACTCTGCCCCAACAGTTTAAAAGTTGAGAAAATCTTTTCTCCGAACTGCCAGCTCTATGTGCAGAAAAAGGCTCATAACTGGCCATGAGAAGAGACAGCTGGGAGATGTTTTACCTCCTTTGATTCCCTCATGTAGAAATGCCCACTTCAATTTCAAGGCTGATTGAACCAGGAATTCACTTCTAATAAGGGAATTTAGGGTTCACTCTTAATAGTTACCCCTGAATTTGACAGGGGGCTGTTTTCTCCAGTGGTGTGACACCTCTTATGCTGAACGAACTGTTTGCTCCCGTTAAAACTTTTCCCACAGTCAGGACATATGAAAGAAGTCTTTGCCATGTGAATCTTCTGATGCGTAACCAAGTGTGAGCTCACACGGAAGGCTCTCCCACAGTCGGGACATTCGTAAGGTTTCTCTCCCGTGTGAATTCTCCGGTGGATAATGAAATGAGCCCTTTGGCTAAAGCTTTTCCCACATTCCAAGCACATGTATGGTTTTTCTCCTGTGTGAATTCGCTGGTGAATCACAAGGTTCAGCTTCACACTGAATTTCTTCCCGCACTCCAGGCACTCGTAAGGTTTTAACCCGGTGTGTATCCCTTGGTGTTTTGCCAAGTGGGCATTCCGACTAAAGCTTTTCCCACAATCTGAGCACTGGTAGGGTCTGTCCCCTCGGTGACTCCTTTGGTGCCTTTTGAGCGCTGAGTTCTGAATGAAATTTTTCCCACAGTCTGTGCAGTGATAAGGTTTCTCTCCCGTATGGATCCGCTGGTGGTTGACCAGATGGGAGCTGTATCGGAAGTTCTTCCCACAGACGTGACAGATAAGTGGCCGTTTCACCCTAGGAATGCCAACTTTTCTTACAGTGTCCTTCTGAGAAATCAAACTTCCCATGCTAGACACAGGTGCTGCCTGGGCCTGATCCGAAGGGTTTCTCTTGGAAATGTTCCAGTCCAAAAGGCATTTTTCCAAAAGAGAACTCTGAGGACAAGCTTGCTGGAATGTCGTATAAGTGTTGCTATGCGGTTCTAACTGCACACAATTTTCAAGCTCAGGACTCTTTTTGTCATTCCCATAGGCTGTTCCGTTACCTTCAGGATAAACGAACAAAAAACAACAACAGTGTAAGTATAATGTCAACTGGAAACTGCAAATATAGCAACAGCAGCTCATTGTGAGAATCACTTCTTAGTGACATATTTTGCATGCAGGTCTGGGTTTAATCTCAAGAAACTGATGAAAAATGCAACTATATGAGACCCTGAAGAAAAGACAATAAGGGGGCAGATTCTTATGTCCTTTCAATGTTCAGATGTTGCTTATTCCACAAAGCAGAGATGATTCATATGAGAAATCTCACAAAATGCTCCTTTTGGAAGTGGAGGAGAGATTTGAGCTAGGACAGGGGTGGGCAATTATGGCTCCTTCATGACTGGTGGACTTCAACTCCCAGAATTCCTGAGCCAGCATGGCTAGCTC
>JAEANM010014135.1:0-14128 GCA_017656035.1 Myanophis thanlyinensis | reverse complement strand
CCTCTCTCATCTTTTTAAGTGGGAGAAATTGCACAATTGGTGGCTGACTAAATACTTTTTTGCCCCACTGTATATATCCACTTTCACATTGAGCTTTAATTAGTAAAAGAAATATGTTTGTGGTTTATTCATGTGGCTAAGTTTAAAAAAATATATGGAATGCTGTGACTATTTTCAGTTTATTATTTTAATTTTTGTTTTCAAACATACACACATGTTCTTAGCAAGTGTCCATCTTTAATTATGGCAAGGTAAAAGTTTTCATGACTTTCTAACAGACTCTCTGGCAATATATGGTTTGTTATTGTCGGAGAGAAAATATTTTATTAAATTGTGTATTTGTGTCTTTATGTCTGAAGTGGGACTGGAACTACCATTTCCTGATTTCTAGACTGGTGCCTTACCCACTACACCAAATTGGCTCTCATTCATTATTAACACATATTTGTTTTTGTTTTCTCTGTACCCATCCAGTTTTTTTTTCCCCTCAGGCTTTTCTTTACTGTATCTGGGGATTTTCATAATCATATAGTTTTGAATGCTACCATATGCTGATCTTAGACCAAAAATATATACATTTGATTAGTGAGTTCTAGAAAGTCCAGTTGCCTCTTGAAAAAGCACCTTTAGACAACTATGGATGTTTGAAAATCTCCATAGACATTGATTAGTGAGTGTATCTCTTGATGTAGACAACTATTATAAATCATTGCTGAAAACTCATCCTCCCAAATTAAAGGAATTGTATGTTCCAAATCGTCTAATTGTATTTCTAAACAAACAAACAAACAAAGTTTGGTTCAAGGTTTTTAGTTTGCCAGGTGAAGCAGAAAAAGTCTGAAAAAAATATTAGTATAGTAGACTTTTGAAATTTACTCTGTGATCTACTGTCTTAAATATTTTAGATCTGGAATATCACCAATGTGAAAATGTTTTTTTTTCCCTAGCTCTTCAAACATCTCTACAAAAGACCAGAACTCTGAGACTTTGCTGGAGTTACACTTGCTTCAATAATATTACTTGATGAAATATAGAAATAAAGGCAAATACAAATGTTGAATATAAATTAATATTATCACACCCCATCTAGAATTGCTATATTCTTCAGAATTACCATAAAACAAATTATTTTCAGCTGGCCACTAGCCAGCGGCTTTGATCATATTCATAATCTTTCTTGCATAAAAATGAGACACTTCAGAAGCTAACTAGAGTCAAGGAAGCATAATTTATGAGGCACTGCAGAAGATTCTATCGCTAAGTCTTGCAAGTCAGCCATTCAAAATATTGAAATGCATGATTGGTGTGTGACATACAAGAATCTGATCCATAGATGTAGTTTGTGAGCCGAAGAGAACGGAAGGGGGGGGGGAATCAGAAAAGTTGTGAGAAAAAGTGGAACAGAATACAGGAAGAGGGAAGGACAATGTGATGGAAAAACAGGCAGTGTTCCACTTCTCTCTTTGTAACTATGTAAAGGACGATTTATGTCTCCAGTAGATATTTTAAGTTTAAGTAAATCAGATGAGAAACAGCCATGGTTCTTTAATCTTGTAATGTATTATCTTTTTAGGCAGCATTACATTTGAATTTACATCCTTCCCCAAACATTTGCAATTCAAAGTTAATGAAAAGGAGAGTTGATCTGGACCACTCTGGCTTCAAAAAAAAATAATAATGTTAAGGTCTGCTCATATATTAGAAAGAAAATCTTCAGTTAGCTTCATGCATGCACATTTTGTCTTTGTGAAGTTCAGTATTGCTCTCTGTCTAAACCATCTTCTAATACGATTCTGTTCTATTATAGCCCCTAGTTTAACTATCAGACACATAGAAACTTTTTGAAATGCATCTAGAAACTCTGCCATCTGATGACTCCTATGGTGTTAGACATGCAGTATTTATCTTTTAAAGTTTCTTTGTCCTTGTTGATTCAGAGGCAAGCTTACTACAACTTAAAACAGACCAAAATAATAACAAAAGCTGAAAAAAGTTAAGTTAGCAGAACATTTTCATAATTAAATCACATCTACTTTTCTCAAGGTTTATAGCAATAAGTGCTTACCAAGCCTATCTGAAATAGAGTGCACATTTTCATTTCAGATTTCTTCCATATTTTTTCCATCTAATTCTTCACTTAATAATTTATGCCTCCTGTTTACAGTAGATTGATACCATGTTTGGTTAATCTGAGATAGCACAATCTTCCTTCCTGATTATTGTCATATCTTTTTGGATCATTTTTTTAAATTTTTATTATTGTATTCATTTTAGGTTAGTGTAATGATAAAGATAATGCAGGTAAAATCATACATACCAGATTTGACTTCTCCAGACAATATTATCAATCTTACCACTTTCAGTCATTTGCTGAAAAACACAAATTATTTTGATCCATTTTGGTTCTATGATCCTTCTTTTGACATGGACTGCTGCCTGATGCCAAGCTAAAGAAAGTTGGAGGCTTTCTGTCTTGATGGCCATCACTCTCTGCTCAGAAATATTCCTTGCATTTCATTTAATCTTTATCATTAAATTCTGTTTCTTTGGAGCACATATTTATTTTTCACCAATATTCTCTTCCACATAGATTGTGCTCCTCTGTCACATCTGGATTTGCAAAAGGTTACTTATAATTCATGAGATTCATATCATCCATTGCTTCCTAGGAATGCAGTCCTATTTTAATTCTTTAAGAAACTACATTATCTACTTGGAATAGAAGGCTGATTCAACCTCCAGGACTACATAAGATATAATGAAGAGAGGTTTGGTGGTATAGGCAATAGAACGAATCATCTGACATAAATTCTGTTCCTAGCTCTTAAAATAAACGTATTGCTACTTGGATGGATCTGTGAATAGCTGTCTGGATTACCATCAGAGAAACAGAAAAGTTGCTGGGCTCAATCCCTCTGAAATTGCAGATAGAAGAATAGCTAATCTTAAATGGTATAAAACAGATCTTTTTTTTAAAAAAAAGTATTTTTAACAAGGTAAATAGATGTCAGTTAGTTAAAGAGAAACTGTTCAGGGAATATGTTGATGTTGTAAGCTGCCTAGTGTCATTTGACAGTAAGACAGGCAGCATATAAATTTAATAAATAAACAATTCCTGGTTAAAGAGCCATCATTTTAGCTATGGTCTTTGTGTGAACAACCTGTTAAGACTTGCCAAAACGTGACTTCTTGTGAGACACATCAGAGCTAATTATTCAAAGGTAGGTGTGGTCGCTGAAAGAGTGACCATTGTTCTGGCCTGAGGACATTTGCAAGAAAACTAAGAATGGACATTGATATTGGAACAAAAGTGCAATTTTTAGAGCTTTTGAGAACTTACGGTAGGAAAGTACTAGAACTTTTTTTTAAGGAGATCAGTGAATCTTTGATTAAAACACACCATCCAAGCCAATTTGCAAATCACTGCACAGTTCTGCTTTCATGGAGCAATTTGAATCAGGTAGCTGTGAAACACTCTATAATGTATTCAGGGCCTTTTCTGTTCTTGTTGCAGACACTATATAATACTGCAGCTTCACTTATATAAATGCTGATCACTGAGTGGCAGTGGAAAAGTGTAATGGCCTTCTCTCATAAAGACATTAGTTTTATGACCTCTTTAAACTCTCCTTCTGTAACAGCTCTTTCAGGATAGCAAAGTTAACAGAGCTTTGGTCTTCATTAACTTTCTCAGTTTTAAAATTCTTTTGTGTGAGCAATCATAAACTTTAACTTTGCTCTGTCTTTGCTGCAGGGAGGGTGTCTGATGATGACTATTATCTGTGGGGGCTTCCTTTCTTGGGAACAGCTTGCCCGCTGATACTATACATGATCTTCCAAAAAGCCTCTGAGATAGCAAAAGATCCCATGATCCTCCAGAAGCTTATAAAAACTTGGCTGTTATGGATGACCTTGGATATTTAAATAGATCTCCCAGAATGTTACAGGTACTTCTATGGTTGATTTGAGCTTTTAATCTACAATTATATTTATTGCACTTTGTTGTATGTATGTTATTGTCTGTTGCTCTTCTACACCACTCAAAATAAATTGTTCTACATATTCAAACAGAAAGAAGGAAGGGAAAATTACTTCTGGGCTGGTCCTGACAGCACAAGTGGACTTTCAACATTGAATATGGACTTAGCATTCATCATTCAGATATTGAATTTGGGGTTAAACCTCATTTTAAATTCTGCATGATTGGGATAAAGTTTCTCAAGAACGTAGGAAAGGGCATCATATGGCAGAGCTGGCCTGCTTGATGGCTGATTTCAGAAATGGAGTTTCTGAATTTCAGCAGGGAGGGGACAGATAGAACTACAAGGCTTTGAATCCCACTTTCCTGTCCACTGACCATTTCTGTAGCACTGTGTCACAAAGCCTCAGGCTTTATCTGTTGTCTCTACTAATTAAGAAAATGTCAGAGAACTTCCAGCATATTACAAACCTGATCCAACTGAATCCTGCCCGGAAGGGGCTCTATCCAGTCCACAATATGAGCAAAACCTGTGATGAAGAGTCCTTTCTCAGGAGGGATCAAGCTTACTTAAGTGTTATGCCAACCTTCTTGGTACCCTCTCAAATCCATTGGTCAGCTAGGCTGCCTTGTAAGAACAAATATATAGTCATTCTTCTAAGCCTGCACATAAGAAGCCAAGTTTGTCAGCAAGCCATTCAAAGCCTGGCACCCTATCTAAACCAAGGACGAGGTCCCTTGCAACTCTGTTACTCTGAGTCCTTTTCATGAAGGGTCAAGCTTCCCAATCAGCTATGCCAAGCATCCAACATCCTATGTTTACCCTTCTGAACTAAGTAGATGACTAGAACCGTCATCTTGAGGTAAGCAGAAAGACAAGAGAATGACATCCTACAAGCCTGCCACCCCAGAAAATTAAGTGGTGGGAGGGAATAAGACTTGCTTGTTAAAATGCTTTTGAATATTTTTATGTAAAGTAGAAATGTTTCTAAAACACTTTACAAACTTTAGACTTCATGCTATGGACAATGAGTAGGCAACTGAGCTGTGCTTTCCTCTTCCCTGCTATTTCCCTTTTAAGAGGCACAGGATTAGTAATCAAAACTTTATTGAAGCTTTTGGAAGTATCTGATAGATATTTGACAGAGTTAAGGGATAAGGTATTATGGTATTCATCCCATTCTGCACATGCTATGAATAGAGACTGACTTAGGTTCAATCAATAGTATTTCAAAGAAGGATGAGAAAACAGTGGAGAAAACTGTTTAAAACTCAGGAGAGATGTTACCCATAAGCACAGAAAACACTTAAGTCTAATTTGCTTTTTTTCTGTGCATATTGCTATAAAATTGTAGTTATAATTGGTGCTTATAAAAATGGCTCTAATATTTGTCCTTTTAAAAAATATAATATAATTTCTAGAGTTGTTAGCCCAGAAGCAAATTGTGAAGTGATTAAACCACAATCACAGCATAATCATTTAGAATTTCTTTTCTCAATGATATTTGTGAGGTTCTACTGGATCAGGGGTGTCAAACTGGTAGCCCGCGGGTCGGATGCATCATGTGCAGGCCACGCCCACCCCAGCTCCATAGCTGAGGAAAACATCGCGAAATGTCACATAACGGCAATCTGACATGATCTGAAGCAAGTTTGACACCCATGTACTAGAATATCACTAACAAGAGGAGAAAATATAGTATGAATTCCTCCATGAGTGGTCTGATTTCATAAATAACCAGGCTAATGGACCTATTTACTCAGCTCTTACTTCCTGTGTGTCTTATGGTGCTTGTGTCACAAAAAAATTTCTCATAAATTTATGCCACTGGTATTTTGAAAACTTAGGGTGTTTTAAAAGCAATATACTTTATTGCAAGAAATTATGCTTAACTAGGCAACGCTGTTGAGCGTTCCCCCAATACTATGCTCCAGATTATGTTTCACCATTAGTAAAAGAGTACAATAACAGTACAGAGTCAACAGAGAGCCACTCTAATACTGGTAGTAGATATTCACTTTTGTCTAGTGGGTAAGTTGCTAGGCTAGAAAGTGGCGGACCATGAGTTCTAGTCCCGCCTTGGCCAAAAAAGCCAGCTGGGTAATCTTGGGCAAGTCTCTATCTCTCAGGCCAACCACCTCACAGGCTTGTTGCTGTGGGAAAAAATAGGAGGAGAATGGTGTGCTGGATATGTTCGTTGCCTTGACTCATTTCTAAAATGATAAAAGTGAGATACAAATAAATAAATAGTGGATTTTTCAAAGCTGACTGACTCTCACTATTTTGTCTAAAACGGCAATTTGATTAAGGCTGATAGATTGCCAAACATTACTTATTCATTTTCTCTACGAGTTCACGGCAGTTTATGTGGGTATCTCCTTCATTTTATTTCCACAATAAAGCCAGGTGAAATCAGGTAACTCAAAATCATCCAGTGAGTTTCTATGGCTGATGATGAACTTGAACTTGAGTTGTGCTAATTTTGGCTCAGCACCTTAACCTTTATGCCACGATGATGTTCCCAAAGATAAAATCCTTAATATAAGTGGCTTCTAGAAATAATTACAGGCATCTAGCAGTTAAAATAGCTGTTCCTTATGCTTGCAGACTGCTGAAGCTGATTTCCTAAGATAACATCTTTTGTTGTATATAGTTTTCTCTTCTAGAGAAACACATGCACTGTTCATCTATTTTGTTGTTGTTGTTTCTGGTTTTTAAGATATAAACTTCACATAATTATTTGGAGTCAGGTAGCCTGTAAGTAATGCAAATCAATTAATAAAACGTTTCTGAAGCCCACCGCATAACTTCTGTGACCTGTTGTGATTTCCATCCTTGTATCAGGGTCTATTGTTGCCAAAAACCTAGTGCACAATTATTTCCTCATAGCTACTAAAATTCAGGACTATTGACAAAGATTAATTTAGACAGCCATGTTCCCCTAAACTTCTTGTTTTTCTCTCTTTGAAGTCAGGACAAGTTTCTTCAAATATCCGCACCCTGCATTTCATTGGCCTCATATACAGGTAGTCCTTGACTTACAACAGTGCATTTAGTGACCATTCAAAATTACAATGGCACTGAAAAAAGTGATTTATGACCATTTTTCATACTTACAACCATTGCAGCATCCTCATGATCATGTGATCAAAAGTCAGATGCTTGACAACTGGTTCATATTTATGATGGTTTCAGTATTCCCGGGGCTCATGTGATCAGCTTTTGTGACCACCTGACAAGCAAAGTCAATGGGGAATCCAGATTCACTTAACAACCATGTTACTAACTTAACAAATGCAATGATTCACTTAACAACCGTGATAAGAAAAGTCATAAAATGGGGCAAACTCATTTAACAAATGGTTTGCTTAGAAATTTAAATTTGGGCTCAATTGTGGTCATAATGTGAGGACTACCTGTTATTTGGTAGAGATTTTCCCAGAAAGTGGGGGATTTTCACGAATGTAAGCAAAGTATATGCCTGTAACAGTTACCTCCACGTCCACCTCATTCTGGTTCTCTGACCCTCTTGTTATTGGGTTCTTTTTTAAGGTTACCAGTCATCTGGCAAAGAAATTTGAAAAAAAATCAAGATGGTAGCTGCAACTGGGCAATGGAAGCCTTTCATGCAATCTTGACTCCCATTATTACTTTTTTAACCCCTCCCCATCTCTACCCATCATGATACACTTGTATGAAAGAATATAAACAACACTCTAAGGCCAAGATACCACAATATAGTTTGTCTGAGAGTAAGATATTTGTATGCTGGAGTGGGTAGGAAAATAATAGTCTACATCAGGGGTGTCAAACTCAAGGCCCATGGGCCAGATCCAGTCCATGAGGTACTTAGATCTGGCCCGTGGGGTTACCCTGGAAACAACAAAGGACCAGCCCATGGTGTTTCTGCCAGCAAAAATGGGCTCCTACTCCGTTTTTGGCTGCCATGGCCTCCTGCAACCCTCTGCCAGTGAAAACAGAGTTTGGGAGGGCCGCACATGCAGAGCGCTTGGGCCACCACAGGTGCCCCTGACGGGGTGACATTGAGCTGGCGAGCCCACCCACCCCCCGTGATGCCCCTCCCAAGGTGAAATACAACACTGATGAAACTTTCAATAGAATCAAGTTTGACACTCCTGGTCTACATAGTGCTTTTGCTTATACAGTTACTGGTACAAAAACACCAGTAAATATACTCTAAAATATACTCTAGTGGGATTGATTAGCTACTCTCTTTCACTCCAAATGTTACTCTTCGGACTTGTTTCTGTGTTCTTCTTTGTTCCTTCTCTCCCCATGGATTTCTTCTCCTTCTCCTCTATTGACAAAGTCAGATCCTTGGGAAGAAAATTGAGATGATTAAATAGCTAGCGCGGTAAAGTATTTCATATAAAATATATCAGTCTAACTCACAAGCCACTAAAAGGTAGAGATTGAATGCCTGAGAAAGAGGATAGTTATGAGTTATTGGCAGATTGAAATTGCATAACAAAACTTTCAAATGAAGAAATCTGGCCTCCTGTGAGCCCCAAGCAAGGCTGCCTTTCCAAATCATGCTTAAATGTATATATTACAGGTAGTCCTTGACTTACAGCAGTTCATTTAGTGATCGTTCAAAGTTACAATGGCACTGAAAAGGGACTTATGATCATTTTTCACAGTTACAACCTTTGTAGCATCCCCATGATCATGAGATCAAAAGTCAGATGCTTGCCAACTGGTTCATACTTATGACCCTTATTGTGTCCCAAGGTCATGTGGTCCCCTTTTGCGACCTTCTGACAAGCAATGGGGAATGCCAGATTTATTTAACAACTGTGCTACTAACTTACCCACTGCAGTGATTCATTCAACAACATTGGCAAGAAAGGTCATAAAATGGAGCAAAACTCACTTGACAAATGGGTGACTTAACAATTTGCGGCTCCAGTGTGATCGTAAGTCGAGGACTACTTGTAAATACAAGTGGATTTAGCACTTCAGAAACAGAAAACAAATAAATTATAATCTAAAACAATCCAGTGCAAACCAGTGAACAGATTCAAAAATATACAATAAATGCTTCACCGAACATTAGATTATTTCAGGGTTTAGGGTTTGAAAGCCCATGTAAAATTAACTTCAGTTCTATGTAAGATTAGGTATTGGAAGACATTGTCTGGTTCTAATTACTGAGAAGTAAATTGACTAATTAATATTAGGCTTTGGTTCAGTGGTGGAATTCAAATTTTTTTACTACTGGTTCTGTGGACGTGGCTTTGTGGGCATGGCTAAGGGGTCATGTGACTGGGTGGGCAGTTTCTGCAAGCAGGGCAATAAAGAAACAACACCAGAATGTTTTTTTTCTTGCCTTCCTTACAGGATTAACCCTGTAAAGTGGAAAAAAACCAAAAGGAGTTTTCTTCTAACAACCGGTTCTCCGAACTGCTTAGAAAATTTACTGCCGGTTCTAGCGAACCTGCTAGATACTGAATTTCACCTCTGCTTTGGTTGGTCCAGATTTCAGGGCATTTCCTGGTGTTAAGAGCACAAAGGAGAATTGCATTTACCATTGGAAAACATATCATCTCTTGCAGATATCGTTTTCAATGGCTCACTTTATTGGTTGCTTGTCTCACTGTTGCCTGGACATAGGGAACTGGTCACAGCAGGCTAGGCATCAATGCAAAGACAGCCTCACATTTGTTATTTAACATTCTGAAATGAATAAACACCTCTAATGTCTGACTGCCTTCAGTTGTGGTATTCATTATTTTTAGGGACAGAGAGAGCTGCACATAACCCCCGTTTTGCTTTACCCAATTTAAAAAGTTATTTGGGAAAAAAACACAGAAAGCAAGTGGCCAAATATAGCAGAAGCACATTACCCCTGTGAATATATCGATGCACTTTTAAGTTTGTTATATAATGATAGGGAATGCAGTGAATTTATTCCAAGCTCATTCTAACCCAGGTATCGGCCACCAATATATTCACAGTGTTCATCTCCTCCAGCAACGGGATGTCAGGTCAGAAGAGCACCATTGATCTTTCTAAATTGGTAGACTAAGTTTACAGATTGTCAAAATGCACCTTGCTTTTTCAAGCTACAGCAAGTTCTACAATCTGTCATTGCAGCTCGCAGATCATCAGTAATATAGATTAGTGTATCGTGAACCTCACTAGTTGCAGTTTATTTAATTAACTTTGATTAAACCTCCCATAGCTTAATGCTAGGTGTGAATCTTTTCCTTGTGGATATTAGTGGGAAACATTTAAGGGCATGAGAAATTAATAATCAGCAGTTTGGGGAATGGGACTGAAAAAGCAAATGCACTGTGCAATAATGTAAACATCATAGATCAGAGGTGGGATTCACTAGAACTGATTGTTAACTTTCTAAGCAGTTTGGAGAACTGCTGGTTCAGCTGGTCATTAGGGCAGAGAACTGGTTGATAAATTACTTGAATCCCACCACTGTCTTAGATGTATAGGTAAAGGTAAAGGTTCCCCTTGCACAAATGTGCTAGTCATTCCCGACTCTAGGGGGCAGTGCTCATCTCCATTTCTAAGCTGAAGAGCCAGCACTGTCTGATGACAATTTGGTGGTCATATGGCCGGCATGACTAAACACCAAAGGCACATGGAGCGCTGTTACCTTCCCACCAACGTGGTCCCTATTTTTCCACTTGCATTTTTACATGCTTTTAAACTGCTAGGTTGGCAGAAGATGGGACAAATAACGGGAGTTCACTCCGTTATGCGGCACTAGGGATTTGAACTGCCAAACTGCTGACTTTTCTGATCAACAAGCTCAGTGTCTTAGCCATTGAGCCACTGCATCCTCCCACTGAGACACTGTATCCCCCATAGATGTATACTAGGGTTTATTTCCAACTTAGAGTATTGCTGTATTTCATTCTCTTAAACCCTCAGTTAGAACCAGCATGGTATAGTGGTGAAGGCCCAGACTAGAAATTGGCTGCTCGTGAGTTCTAGTCCTGCCTTAAGCACAAAACCATTTCAAGGGTTTGGCCCAGCCCTTCTCTCTCAGCCCTAGGAAGAAGGCAATGGCACACCACTTTTGAAAAACCTTGCCAAGAAAATTGCAGGGGCTTGTCCAGGCAGTTGCCAGGAGTCAAAAGCAGACTCAAAGGCAGTTGCCTTAATTCTTGCCTCTGTTGTTGGGAAAGGACGAGAAGTAGAATTTGGAAACTCAACTTTCTTTTGTGCGTCTCACAAATCAGAGGCAGCCAACGCACCTAAGAAACTATTTTTTTCTCAAGGCAAGTCATTTGTGGGTTCTGTCTCAGTAACTTTTTAGGTTGTTTCATAAACTGAATCCAGGGCTGAAGCAGTGTGTTTGTTCTGGTTATTGTAAAAAAAAAAAAAGCTATCATACTAATAATAAATGTTTACTTAAATTTTTGAATGGTACCTGGGATTGACACCCGAACTCTCAGAACCACTGACAGTAGAGGATAGCAAAATGAAAGCTTGGTCCCCAACTTATCACTAGATGATGCTAATCCTGCTTTTGTTGGAGGAAGAGTCTTTTTCACATCTGGGAAGTGGGGTTTCTACTCTCCCAAGCTTGTCCTACAGCCTCGAGAGGCATATCCCCACCAGCATCAATACAAAGTTGAAAGAACATTGCAGCCAGCCCATTAGCCCATAATGGCTTCTGATCATGGCAGTCACAAGGCAAAGAAATAAAAAAACAGTCCCAGGTGAGCAGCTGCTCTGGTGCCATTGCCCAGAATGAGTTGGAGAAGCAACAGTGCAAGAGCAAACAACCCTCCTAACGCTGCCCAAAGCTGGCAAACAGAGAAAGAAATGAAACCCCATAGAGCACACTAAAGACGGCCCCCTGGGATGTTTACTTTCATCAATTATTGTTAGACATCTGCTCAGTGTCAGTCGGGACTAAAATGCATCCTTGGTTGTCTCCTCTCTGGTGCAGGCAGCATCTAGCCTTCTTTCTAACATATCTAATGCTCATCCATTTCTGCTTCTACCAAACACGTTCTTCTACCAAATGCACAAGGACCTGGTGCAGCAGGAAGGCAGAGGTAGAGTAGGAGGCTGCATGGTTGAGACTTGCAACCATCCCAGCCAGCTTCCCCATTGATTTTTTCTCCTGCAAGCTTCCCACAAGCAAAAACTTTGCTAGTGGGAAGATGGCAGAGAACATTAGCATTCGTGATCAGTTTGATGGTTCATACTGGCTTCCTCTGTGACTTCTGCACAGTGTTGGGAATGAGGATCGTGTGACTGCAGATGATCATGGCAGCGCAGAAACACCCCAAACATTCTCCAGTTTCATCTCCATGGGGTTCCTGGGTCCTGGCATTTTATAAATTGTCCCAGTTGTCTTTCCTTGGTTCAATAATTGTTGTTCTATACCAAGGGTGTCAAACTAGATTTCATTGAGAGCCACATCAGGGTTGTATTTGGCCTCGGGGGGCTGGAGTGTATGTGACCAGCTCAATGTCATTTGTGTCAGGGGCACCTGTGGTGGCCTGAGCGCCCTGCCACAAAAACAGACTCCTTGTGATGACTTGGGCATGGCACTAAGACAATACAGCCATACAATTGGTAGAAAGCCCTTTATTGGCACCAACTCCGCTCCCAATGTCCCGTTCCTCTTTAGTCTGAAGAAAAACTCTTTCTCAACTCTGTAGCAACTTCCTTTGATGGTCTCACCCAGTCCAAAGTGGCTGGCAGAATGTCTGCAATTAAACTCCCACTAATTGCAGCCAAGGCAGATAAACACCCGACAAGAAATCAGACAGGAATGAATCCAGGAATGTCATACCCACGAACTCAAGAATTCTCAGCATTTGTTCCCAGCAAATGCTCCACCCAACTCCTTCCCTTTTAATCATTCTGCTCAGGTGTTCCCTGTGAAGAGACTCGGGGCCCTCTCCTCCCTCGCAATCCACATAGCACATATTACTCTCTTCTATGTGCTTCCCTGCATGCTCTAGGACAGGGGTAGGGAACCTTGGCTCTTTCATGACTCATGGACTTCAACTCCCAGAATTCATGAGCCAGCCATTTTAAGCTGTTAAGACTCAGGTTCTAAGCTAAGGCAAGAGGTGCTGTCTCAGGAATTCTGGGAGTTGAAGTCCATGAGTCATGAAAGAGCCAAGTTTCCCTACCCCTGCTCTAGGATGAGGAGGGGGTAGGCCTGGTCTTCATCTGAGCCCTCTCTCTTTTGCTCATGCCTGCCTTGCGTAGCCTGACTGTGGTTTTCCCCTGCCTCCTCCACAGCCAACAGAGGCATTCTCCCAATCTCTGGCAGCTGTTCCTTCTCTGCATCGGAGTCCGAGCCTGACATGGACATGACACTCCTGAGCTCAGTTTTCAGCTGCAACAGCCTCCTGCAACCCTCTCCCAGGCTCCATTTTCACTAGCAGAGGCACTGTGGGTTGGTCCTTCACTGTTTCCAGGGTGGCCCTGTGGGACAGATCTAAGCACCCCACGGGCTGAATCCAGCCCGTGGGCCTTGAATTTGACACCCCTGCCCTATACCTTCCTATTTGTCCCAGTTGAAGGTTACAAACCAAGACATATGAGGATTTTAGTAGTATATACCGTAGCTTTCCTGGCTGTCAAAACCATTTTTCATCAATAATGATGTTTTTTCAAATGGATGTATACCACTGTTTTAATTAGCTAGATAGCCAGTAGATTAGATGCCTTTCTATATACGTGGGATTTATATATATGCACGTGAGACAGTACAGATAACCCTTGACTTACAACCTCAATTGAAACCACAATTTCTGTGGCTAAGCAAGACATTTGTTAAATGAATTTGCCCCATGTTATGATCTTTCCTGCTGCATTTTTAAGTGAATCACTGCAGTTGTTAAATTAGTGGCATAATTGTTAAGTGAATCTGGCTTCCCCATCAACTTTGCTTGTCAGAAGGTCACAAAAAATGGTTAAATGCCCCGGGACACTGCGACCGTCATAAATTATGAGTCAGTTGCAAAGGGCCTGAATTTTTTTTTTTAATAATAATTTTTATTTCTTTTATATACACCTCCATAACCCTCCCCCCGACTTCCCAGAGCTATACCCAGGGTTACATGAAAAGCAAACTTAACCTAAAAAAAAAAAAAAAAACCTCCCAACTTAAATTAAAAAATTTAGAACAC
>JAEANM010014133.1:0-14129 GCA_017656035.1 Myanophis thanlyinensis | reverse complement strand
ATACAAAATACAGTTAAAAATCAATTAAAATAATTAAATGAAGGCCAGTAATTAAGCATTTTAAAATTCGATTTAAATGCTTAAAATTAAAGGATTCAGTCTTCAGCTGTTTCTGAAATGGTCTCAGTACTACTAATTTACAGTCTGTCAGACGTACAGTAATTCATTCACGAAGAACATTTTAATGCAAGAGACAACAGGATGGAAGCTGATCTTTCTGCTATTGATGCAGTAAAAAGATTTTATTTTCACTTTTACTTATTGAGAATAAAGAAATTAATGTAATGAATCTCAGTGCTAAGTCGGTTTGCAGTGAAACCTCCACTGAGTTTTGCTCAGATAAGTAAGCATGGAAATTATTGTAGTGTTTAACAGCTATTTTTATGAGAAGCAAAACTGTTGAAATAGAAAGTGGAAGTATTTCTGTATATTTCGTTTCATGGATAAGTGAATATTCTAAATTGATTCATAAGACAGAAGTTTTGCAGCTCTAGGGATTTATTTCTTTGGTATTTGCCATTAGCTTTAATAGAGGACTTCGTTTAAAAATATGAGAGTAGAGTTCATAGCCATTATGTCAAACCTTTGATTACTGTTTTTAAACAATTACATAATAAACAGTATAAATACTCAATGTGATTTATTGCTATTATTCTGTTTTGGGTCTGTTAGCTGAATGCCATTTTTATTTTAGGCAGTTAATGGATTTCCAGGAATAGTTTTGGTATCTTTTTTTTTCTTCCTCATTAAAGATGCTGACTAAACCTAGGAATCCTTTTAGTCGCATTTGGATTTCCTTCAGTCTAAACTGGTATAAAATGTTTCATGCATTGGATCAATATCAGAAAAAAAGCAATAGATCAGTAGTGGAGTCTCAAGTGTGGATGCATATTTAACCTTATGTGAAAGAAAAGTTTGCACATATTACTAAGCGCTGGTCAATTGGCCTTAAGAAAGTTTTGTCTGATTTCGTCCTGGTTTCTAAGAAGGAAAAAAAAAATCAATCTGACAGCATGAAAACAACACAGGAGAAAAGCTGTATTATTTATGTAACACTTGATTTAACTTGTATTAAGTTTAATAAGTTTAGCAATAACAATAACATTTATGTTTATAGCTATATTACAATGGTCTTTTCACTGAAGTCTTAGTAATAGTTTCGATTACCTGAGTAGTCATGATAACTCTTATTCTATTTTGTTTGATTTAGCTTAATTTTGTCTTTTATTTTATTTTATTCCCATGTTGTTATATTAGATAAGTATGCCGTACTCTGCCTTGATCAGGGTTTATTTGAAGTATTGTGTTCAAACCAGGTTTTGTTTTAATTGATAATTGTAACAGGTCTAGAGAATAGAATATATCTCTTTATTGGCCAAGTGTGATTGGACACACATGGAATTTGTCTTTCGTGCATATGCTCTCAGTGTACATAAAAGGAGATGGTACATTTGTCAGGAATCATAAGATACAACACTTAATGATAGTCTGAAAGATAGTGTTTCAAGAAATGATTTTCCTAAGTACTGTACTATACAGTCCTAGGTACTGTATGTTTAGCTTGCAGAAAATTAAATGGAGAGATCTTCAGATATTTGAAGGATTGTCACACTGCACATAGTTTACACTTATTCTCACTTGATATAGAGGGTAAGACTAGAACTAATGGGCTGAACCATTAAGGATGTAGATATAGATTATACATTAGGAAGAATCTCTTGACAGTAAGAACTGTCAATCAATGGAATAGGTTATCATAGGGAATGGTTTCTTCCTCTTCACTGGATGTTCTCAAACATAGGCTTGGATAATCATCTATTATTCAGTGTGGTTTGGTGTGTAGGGGATTGTCAAAGATGACCTCTTGGGTCCTTTCCAACATAATTATATGATAATACAGTATGCTTTGAGTTTATATGAACAGAAACCCTTCATGACTTGGAGTATGACTTGGAGTATGAATGGGAGTGTGATAGATTTATCAAGGAAACATTCTTGGGTAGAGGAAACAGGTCTTGTTGGACTTATTTGTCTTTAATATGTCTTGAATGGCAGTATTCCATTCTACTCCTGAACACTGTTGTGACCAACATTATTTCTCAAAGAAAGCAATTTTTTCGTTTTAGCCTGTAATATTTGCAAGCTGTCAGTAAGCATTAAAATCCTGAGCAGCATGTTTTCTATATTGTGTTCATATTCTCCGTCTCAGCAAAGGACTGCAACAGTGTGGAAACTCTCCCACTCCTAATCTTCCTCATAAATAGTTTTGCATCAACAGTTTCTACCTGAAGACTTTTCTCAGAAGTAATAACATGATTTTTTCTATGAGATAGTGACTTTATATATACCAACTACTGCAATTTACTAAAGCCAGACTGTTTTCTAAAGCTTTAATTTTAGGTTACAACTTATGCTAGGCTGAAAAATGTTTTGGTTTATACCTGGAAAGTGGTTTGACCTTGAATTTATGGTGACATTTTAAGTGAAACCTTTGTGTAATTAAAATTTCTAGTTCAAATATTATTATTTTTTTGGACTGTGCTGTGAATATGTGGTGCCTCTATTAATCCAAGATACAACCTGCACAGATATATAAACATTGTGGTCCTGCTTTGTGGACCTATTTAGTTACAATGAACGAGATTGGAAAGTTAGCATTTTTTCATTCTTGTGCTGGTGGGACAGAGGGACAGAGGTTGCAGTGGTTTCCAGTTACTTTCTAAATCACCTCCTATACTTTCTTCTTTAGGTCTGCTTATAGAAGCTCTGAAGAACATCTTCGGCACTTTCTGTAATGTTCTTATGTAACTATGTAAATTCCTATGTAACCATGTGTTGTACTGTGCCCATAAGCCCCTGATTAAATGTATCTGAGCTGTAAAGTGATATGCTGATTTTAAAAAATGAAAACAAGCAAACAACTATTTTTTTTTTATAATTTAGCTATTATGGTTGAAAATCTTTCACCTAAACCAGGTAGATGAGAAAATATATCCATGTCTATGCTTTTTTTTTTAAAAAAAAATGCTGTAATCCTTTACATAGGGTGGAGTTGGGGCAACTGAATGGAGCTGAGCATTTATTGACTACCTGCCCTTTCTGATGCCTACACAGAGTTTGCAGCAGATATTTTCTCTTTGCACCCAGACAGAGAGATATCTGCCTCTATCTTTCAGCTTCCTGATTGTGAGGTGAGAGCTCTACTTCTAGACCATCACGACATTCATCCATGTCTATCCTTGATCTAGTTATATATTTTATATGTATATGCAGTCGGCATATGCACCTAAGACAAATTCCTTGCGTGTCCAATCATACTTGGCCAATAAAGAATTCTATTATATTCTATTCTATTCTATTCTATTCTATTCTATAACTAAAATCTAAATAAGCAATTTTTGTATGCCACCTAGAGTACATTGCAGTTGAGTGATTAATAAAATGAAATATGTAAATAAATAAATGCCTAGCCAGTTCATAATAAAAAAAAGTTTGCTACAGTAACCAATGTTATCCTAGTGGCCCATTATGGATTTTATTATTCCAGGTATTGATTTCACACAAATTTATTGCCTTTCCAATTCCATGTCTTACTATTTTCTTATCATTTGAGAATTCTCAAAGCTGGGCATTCTGGACTTCAATTCTGAATTCATAGCTTGTCAGTTGTCAGTCAACTAAGGAAAAACAAAACAAAATACCACAAGTAGTAATTGCTTTTTGACATTTATAGAAAATCTAGGAACAAATGAGGAGAGAAAAAGGATGTCTCTCTCCTCTTTTTGTATGTGTGAAATAAATATGTATGTTTACACTGAGAAGACTTCCAGCTATAAAACAGACCTATCAAGATAATAAGATTTACAGCAGACAAATCAATATATCTTGTTTTGTTTTCTAATATAACCTGAATATATTCAATATAGCCACAAAAATTTTCTAGTGTCTCTCAAAAATAATTTGGAGTGCTTGACACAACATTTGAAACACCAGTTTGCAACAACTTAAAGCAACCACATGTTGTCACTGGATCACACAATTTCCTTTCATTGCCACTTAATCCTGGAAAAAGTTTGGGTTGTTTCTAGATTGTTTCTGCTGGTAAATGCTCCTGTAGTTTTCAGAGTAATTTTTGTAGATTGGATTTGAAATACGACATTGTGCTGGTAACCATCACCACTGAAGACTTCATTTTGTATCTTTAATCCATTCTATTCATAACTGGATAGCTGTGAAATAGTAGCAAGGTCAAGATGTGCTCTGATCCTACCCTTATAGTTTTATTGACTATGACTGCAGTATGATGATGGTAAAAGTGCCTTTTGCTGGAGGCTAGCAGTATCAGGGACATTGATCACTGATTTCATTCCAAGAAAATCTATTTATTTATACTAATGGGATCAGCTATACTAGGAGAGGAATATGTTCATTAAATTTACCTAATCAGCAATTCATGAGACAGTATATAAAATCAATCAATGTAATTCTTTATTAGTTACATTTTTCCAATTTTTGCAGTGTAGTTCTGCAATCTAAGGAAAATGAGTCCCCAGACACATGTAATACTGAAATAATATATAAAACATATCACCTTAGAGAAAATCTGGCAAAAGGAATATATTAAAAAAGTGAAAACTGCATATATAATGTAAACTAAACAAAGAAATAAATACAAAGGTGCAATTTACAAAATTATAAATTGAGGCTGAATCAGAACAAATTGTTTGAAAAATACAACACTGACTATACCCATTATGGCAGGTGTATTCACCTTCTCACATTTGTAATAATTGTACAAGGTCTCATAAACTGTACTTTTAAATAAACTCTTTATTCAGGTATACAACCAAGTATTTAGAAATGAACTAAATTCCAACTCTTTACCTTGCTACCAATGTTGAGTCACAGGAACTTTCTTGATACCAGAATCTATATTTCAAGAACTGCCATTTGTAGCAAGATTATTTATTTCTGAGCAATTCCTCCCCTGTTATTTCTAGGTTTGGAGCATGCACTATCAATGAGCTGTAACAAAATATACAGTAAGAATGAAGAATGGTTTGGTTGTCCTATCTTGAAAAATGCTGGTGGTTGCCAATTTGCAGTATATAAAATTGTTGGATTGCACTATATAATGTAATTTGCTTTGATTTTTGGGTTTGTCATACATTCTGCAAACAATAAAAGACTGAAAATAAAATAGAAACACTTCAGAATGCATAAAAACATTTGTTGTTCAATATATGATATACTTTTTGCTAAAGGAAAAAAAATAACATGCATGAAATGTCTGCCACAGAAAATTTATGCATTTTAAAGCAAACTAAGAACCATTATATAACCCTAACCCAATGGAAAACACTGAAATTTTATGATTATTATTCTTATGTTGGTACACCTTGGGGTATGAAATGTTTCAAATAGGATGTCAAAACTCATTTGTAATATGAAAAATCTCTCATTTTTATTCTTTGCACAGAAAACATAAACATGATTATGTATGCCACTGTTTTCACTTTCAGAAAAGAGAGAGATGGCATGCTTTGCTTTAGTTAAAAACATACATTTTATCTGTATAGAATAAGTATATCTTTAAACTCTAAATGCAAACGAATGTTCAGAAAAGCACCAGTGAATGCAAATTGGAATGTTGTTGATTGTTAAATCAATTCATTGCACACTTTTAGTTGGGTATGATTAATTTGTGTACAACTAATTATTTGGTCATTAAAACATTTTAATTCACTTTAATGTCACAGACTCTGCTTGCTTAAGTAAAAACAGAAGACACCAATAAGGATAAAACTCAAGCTTATTTTTAAATGAAAGAACACTTTCAATATTCCGGTCACCAGCCAAAGACACAGACATTATTCTCTGGTTCAGAAAACCATTTCTTTGCATAAATTTCATTTGTCTAAGATCACTGAAAACTGAATGCAATAGCAAGAAAAAGAATAAAAGGGATAATATTGACATTAATTAAGCCAATTGACAGAAGAGAGAGCTACTGAAGAAATCGTACAAAAATTATTTGAGTTAATGGGGAAGTAAATGCTATTAAAAGTGAACTGGTTGCAGTTGAAGAAAGTTGAGAATGGAAAATGTTTTCTAAAGATATTAAAGTCATAAAAAATTATAAAAGTTATAAAAATATTGTAGAATCTATATGGCACCTTATAGGAGATATTAAACAAGATGTTATATGTTACCTAGAGTTACTTTGCAGTGAGATAGGTGGCATATAAATTTAATAATTAACTAAATAAATGATTAGTGGAAAGTAAAACAGAAATAATAAATGGAAAATATGTAAAGAAAGTGCCATTAGAACTGTGGTGTTGCAGTAGTTAGAATGCAATATTGCAGGCTAAGTCTTCCCACTGCCAAGAGTCCAGTGCTGACCTGCTCAAGATTGACACAGCCTTTCATTCTTCTGAGGTCAGTAAAATTAGGACCAAGATTGTTGAGGACAATATGCGGACACTATAAACTGCTTAAAGAGGGCTGTAAAGCATTATGAAATGATATATAAGTCTGAGTGCTATTGCTATTTTTGCAGTTAAGAAAAAGAATTATGCCTGAAAGAAGTTCTAAATGATCCAGAAGCACATAAGATAAAAAATTGTTCAGTCTTTAACAAACTTTCTGGGATGAAGATGATTTGGAAGCATAAATTGATAACATTTATAGATTAAATACATGATTTGTAAAAGGTATATTTTATGTGCTATGTCAGAAAGACTAGAGATCAAGTTTTACTATCAAACTAAATATTAATAATGCAGCTATGATTGTACTTAAAGAAATTCCAATTAGATTATCTACCATATAGAAAGAATAGGTCTTTTCGACAAAATGATAGAAGATCAGGATTGATTTTTTTTCTTAATGCAAAAAAACAACAACATCACGTTGACATTTGAATTGGACTTTCTGGTTTAAAATTTTGAAGGACGTGGACTTTGGTGAGAAACAGGAAAAATTGACTTTTTTCTTCACAGAAGCACACATAATTCTGAATAGGGTATTAAGCAAAACATTGTGCAATACAGAAAGGGACTATTGTTCTTATTGCCATTACTATTTATTTTCACTCTGAAAGCACTGAATCAAAATTTAGACAAGATGAGAGAATTGCTATAGTGAAGATTAAAAAAGAAACTTATAAATTACAGGAGTTTGTGGATAACCTTGAAGATTTTTTCTGAAGGAATAGAAATATTAATTGAAAAACTAAATGAGTTTGGCATATCAGATGGTTTTAAAATTACCAAACAAAAAGTGAAGTATTAACAAAATATATGAATATCAAAACATAGAAGGAACAAATGGAAAAAAATTGGTTTTAAGATTGAGAAAAAGTGAAATAATTGGGTATCTTTGTGATCAATATGAATTGTATGTTATAATTATGTTAATACTTGGAATGAAATAAAGATATGTTAAGATGAGAGAAATTACAAGTGTGATTCATGGGGAGAATTTCTGTGGTAAAAATGAATGTTTTTTCAAAATGATGTTTTTATTTCAAACAATATCAATTTTGACAACTGATACACCATTTAACCAATGGCAGAGAACAATAGTAAGGAGAAAAGACCAAAAATAAACTAAAAGACCAAAAATAAAATAACTATGAAAAATAGTTCAAACTGTAAAGGAATAAGAGAGTTTGGAACTGCTTGTTTCAAATTATTCTTTGCAGTCTTCTGCTTAATCTGGAAGAATAAGTTGGCTGTACAGGTAGTTCTTGACTAACAATCACAATTGAAGCAAAATTTATTTTACTAAGCAAGACAGTTGTTAAATCAGTCCTGCCCCATTTTATGACTTGTCTTGCCAAAGTTGTTAAATAAATCACAGCAATTAAGTTAGTCATGATTGTTAAGTGAATCTGACTTCCCTAATGTCTTTGCTTGTCAGAAGGTTGCAAAATGTGATCACATGACCCCAGGACATTTCAAACTTCATAAATATGAGTCAGTTGCCAAGCATCTGAATTTTGATCATGTGCAATGGGTGTAAATGTGAAAAAATGTCGTAAGTCACTTTTTTCAGTGCCATTACAACTTGATCACTATATTGAACTATTGTAACTCAATGACTATCTATATTGAGAAATAAGAGGATCTTAGAATTAGAAGCTCATGATCTGAGGGTACAATACTTATCTAAGATACAAAAATAGCATATTTCTCTAAGGTACAATAAAGTTAGATTAATGTAGATTTTTAAAAAACCCATTATATCAGGATTGTCATATTGATAATATAAAACCAGAGTATTTCTTAAAATGCTCTTATGCTTCTCAGCACTAGAAGCATTTTTCATGAAAGAGTAGGTAAAGTAGGTAAAGAAAAATGGTTAACATCAAGAATAATTAGAACAGGAACTTGGAGAAGATAAGATAAAATCAAGACAACAATTCACTGTAGAGGGATTTAGTTTGACATGGTTTTTTTTTATGCACACTTAAAAGAAAATGTAGGATAGGTAATAGACATTTGGAATTGAGCAGCAGAAGACAGAATTTAAAATTAAATTGTGTACAAATGATGAGTATTAATTTTTATTAGCGAAACCCTATAAGATAAAATGAGCTAAAAACTTTGGATAATATATATAGCTGGAACAGTGGAAAAATATGTGATTAAAAGAGTTGAAATTGACATGTATAAATGTATAAAGTTGCTTCAGATTTATGTTGGAGTAATATGAAGGGTCATTTTTTTCATGCTTAGTACACTTGTAGAAATGTAGATGTTTCTGGATTCAAATACATATGATGTTATAAAGATCTTTAAGGATCAAGAGTCAACTAAAATCATTATTTTGCTGGGATAGTCAGTTAAAGATAGGTAAGATTGTTTTTATATATGATTACTACTACAAGGTTGTTTTATGCACAAGAATGGAAAGATTTTGAAATACCCTGTTCCCAAAAAATAAGACTCAACTGGAAGGTACGGTAAGCCTTAGGGTGATTTTTCAGGATGCTTGTAATATAAACCCTACCCCCAAAATAAGTCCCAGTTAAGATTGTCAACCAGATGGACACATTTAATACTGTATTTCCCTGAAAGTAAGACCTAACCAGAAAATAACCCCTAATGCATCATTTGGAGCCAAAATTAATATAAGACCTGGTCTTATTTTTGAGAAAACATGGGTAGCAGCAACAAAGGAATGCCTGGTGAACATGAGAGAACTAGCAGAGGTGGTAAAATTAACTTGTTGATTGAAAAATATGAACAAGTAACATTTAACAATGACTGAAAAATACCTTATGGACTTTTTGCTGAAGAGAGAAAAATGAACTTATGATCTATAGATTTGATGATTAGACAGAGTACCTTATGAAATAAGAAATGATGATGTGACAGAGGACAAAATATAAATGCATTTATAAGCACTGTCGAAAAGTTTGGAAGCTGTTCGTTATAAACTCTTTTCTCATTTTATTGCCTATTTCTTAAATTCTTCCTTGTTTTCTTTGTTTCTTTTCTAATTTTTGTTTTGTTTTTATTGTTAAAAAAAGTCTCCAGTTAAATTTTATTAAAAAGACAGTTCAGATAACTTTAGAGTTCTGCAAATTTTGGTGAAGTGTGTTTTCTTTCTTAACAGTTCCTTGATTATAATTTTATTTTATGGTGTATTTTTTGTCTGGTGTTTATTCCCACTTATCTGAATGTTGATAGGGAATATGTCTTTTTACTTTCCTTCTTTAGCTTTTAAATGTCTTTTTTTAAAAATATATTCAGATATCATTTATCTCAATATATTTATTGATGACTGATTTGTCAAAATGCCAAACTTTCATGAATTCCCTAGCACTTTTGGATTTGGCTTGATCTAAAGTGGTAATAGATACTCAGTAGAAATTGTGTTTCTGTCTGTCCACATACTGTGAGATTAAGGAGTTAATTATCTTTAATATATATGTTCATATAGATATATAGATATTTCATTGTTTGTCATCAGTTTAGAAAACCCAGTTCTTAATAATACTCCACTTAATATTAACCTCACTTCTACATGAAATAACATATTAATCAATAAAATATCTGATTGGTATTGCCCTGAATGATAATCCAAGTACATTACTATGTTAAACAATAATGCCTTAGTTTAATGTGATTTGTTTGACTGTTTTAGTGCAATAACTTTATTGGACTATTTTTGTTTAAAGAAACTAACTGTGGCATAACAGTTGTCAGGTCGGTTATAATTTACAAAGAGAGGCGCATGTTCAGCACACCTTGGGTAATTACTCTGTTTTGTATTTCAGTGGTAGACTGAGTTTGCATGCTAGCCTTAGGCACAAAGTTGTTTCAGTTTGTGCATATAACTCGTGAAAGTACAAAGCCATGGATGGATGGCAGAGTTTTACGTTGACATTCAACAAATATTTAGAAAAAAAAGTTCAAGTTATATGGTACTTTTTAAAAACAATCCAAAGAATTTAACAAATATAAAGTAACTGGAATCCATCTTTATTTTGGTTATAATGGAATCATAGAATTAGAAATGAAGGATAAGGATGGATCTCTTTTCTAGGTTATTCGTTTGGAAGAGAACATGTATCATCTGATAGTTAACACATAAACATTTATTTAAGAGAAGTTAAAAATATAAACCATGCTGTTATTAATTTAATGGTAAAAGGCATGAAAGAGGTGATACTTTCAATAGGAAGATGAAAAACTAAAAACTAAAAAGTTAATAATAGTCAAAATATAACCTGGCATATTCCATAGTGACAGTGATCATTTTAACATTAAAGCAGTAATTAAAAAATCAAATTGAAAATATTAAGCATATTGCTTACTTCTAATTCCCTCAGTTCTAAAAGACTCAGAGTGGCTTACATCAATCAATAACAAAGGATTAAAAACATGATAATCATCAAGGTACACATCAGAACAAACACTAGATAAGCTGCCAGAAAGATGTAGGCTAATACTTAATGTCCCCAAATGATTTCATAAAAAATTAAGTCTTTATGATTCTTTAGTAACCCCTTGTGCATAACAGTTTGCCACCAAATATTCAGACCACCCACTCATGTTCAGGCTCATAATCAAGAATGTTTGATACTGGGGAAACCAAGAGAGGACATACCCTTGGGGAAGGAATGTTTGACAAGATTTCTTTTCCTGATGCTACTAAATGGGGAAAACCTCAACCAAAAGAAGATGGCCTCAAATACATCCAAGGCCTGAGTTATTGAGAGCTTTGATGGTGGTAGCCAATATCTTGGCTAACTGAAGTCAGTGTAAGTCACATAGAGAACTTATGTATTGACTAACTCTTTGCCTTCATTTGTGTTAACTCTTTGGAAAGATAAATGTGTATATGTATGTTTACATTTGTATACACAGACATGCTTATGTACCACCAAACTCAAACTGAGTCTAGATGCTTGTTCCCTAGTTGTAAATGAACAGCGTGGGGTGAAAAATGAAAAGTTGTGAGAGATGTGGACATCATGGGTAGACCTACTGATGCAATTGCAGTTTCCTTTGCTGCTTCTGGAAAGAATATCTATTAGTTTGATCAAGCATTTCTGTCCAAAATGTTCATACGAATTTTCTTGGTCATTGTAAGGAACTAAATAAGGACCTTGCTATAGATTTGACAGGAAAAAACTATATAAAAACTTGACCAAACTATAACCAACAGACTACTGGACGTGATTGAGCAGAGGCATAGCAAAGCTTTTCAGAGAGCTGTTCCAAAAATGTTTCATTTCAACTGCATATGCTACCTCTCATTCTCAATCAATGTGAATGCACTGAAGCCCAACCAGATCACTTTGGCATTTTCTTAGGAATAAAATCTCCACCAAAGACAACAAACAGATACAAATAATACAAAACAAATAATTTTCTATTCTTTCATGTGTACAGGGGTGAATATAATCAAATTTTTGCCTCCCCCTCTTTAGGCATTATAAAGTCCATAGACATTGGAAAGGATCAAAATACCATCCATCCAAAACAGTAATTATATCCAGTGGATATTGCCTATACAGTATAGAGCAGGGGTGTCAAATTCACATCATTACAGCAGTGTCACATGATGTATCGGACTCCCCCCCTTCACTAAATCGGGCTGGGCAGGCTGCGAATTTGACAGCCCTGGTACAGAGATATAGGATTTGCTTTCTGTGAATGACAATTTGTTTTTTTTTTCCCTAGGGAAAGCTGACAAGTACAAATTTGTAACTATGTACCTTATAGAAGAAGAGTGAAACTTCAGAGTGAAGAATCTGAAGAAGAATGAGGAGTTGTACTAAGGGTATTTGACTGTCTTCTATTGCTGTTCAGGAATTTGCTTAAATGTATATCTGAATATGAGGTACAATAGGTACATACTAGAGCTGTGCACCTAGTCCTGCTTTCAATTTTTCCATTGTGTGGTTTGAAGGGAAAGTGTTAATTAACATTTGCTCAAGTGGATCTATAGCCCACCATGTCTTCTGGACCCTAATAAAACAAAATCCCAGATTACCCCAACAATTTCATTTATAATGCAAGATAATCTGAGTACAATTAGTTTTCAAACTTCCCAGCTAAAATTTTAGAAGTGAAGAGTATTGGGTTCATCTACAGTCTGAAGGCATCATATTTTCTGGTAAAAACATTTCTTCTATTTTCTGCCTTTCTTTCCCCCTTTCTATCCATCTGGGAGAAAATGCAATATAAAAATATCTAATTTTGCAAAACCCTTTATCCAAGTTGGACATGTGAAGATGGCATGCAGGTACAGCTAATAAGATATAGTTTAGGACCCAGGCAGTATTTTTATTGGTCCTTTGGGAACTTTTGATAGGATCCCTTGAGTTATACAGCTTGCCAGACCACCTGTTCAAGAAAATGAGGGACTTTAATTAAAATGATATTGCATTAAAGCACTAAAGTAAGACTATCCATGCCCTCCATAAGGGAGTCTTTTCTGGTATGCTTATTTATCAGACAGATGTTTGCATACAGCTCACTAAACAAAAAACAAAAACAAAAACCTTGTAACAGAAACTTTACCCTAGAGCTTTTAGAACACAGTTTGCACTAATAGAGCTGTTAAGAATTTAATACCAAAGTGTTTTTATTTATTAATACTGTTTAAAAATAGTTATTAAAATGGAACAGATGAAAATTTAAGAGTAAAAGCAGTCATGCACCACTTGACAATACATATTTGTAACAATTAGATGTAAATATAACACATTTACAAATGAATATTCAATATCTTACTGTTTCCTTTAATTATTTACTTGGTCACAGCTGCTAAATAAAAATTCCATACTGCTTTATTTAGAAACTCAAATGCATCAAAACAGACACAACATAATACACAGCTCCTTTCCATCCAAAAAGTAAAATACAAGAAAATGCACACTTACATCTTATGTGTACACTAGAAATTTATAAATTTTTCTTTTTATAAATATGGTTTTGAAATATTATAGTTCCAAACCATTGAAAGGAGAATTGGAACTCAACCCTATGGTATTTTACCTCTTTCTCTATTATACACAAATCTTTAATTAATTAATTCTTTTCAAGATTCCAGGCTTATTCACTTAATATTTAGTGAAAGAAGACTGGGAGACATATACAGTGGCTTTAATCTAAGACATACTTATTTAATATTTTGAAGTATAATTTTATGGTTTTACCTAAACTAGAAAAATGGTGTACATGCTCCCATTAAGAATGATTTTGAGATCAAATGTTTGTATTACCCAAGGATAAGTATGATGTGAACAAAAGCCTCAATCTTGATATTCAAAAGATAATGCTTGGTTGGGAGCATTAGTGACATTATTTTACATGTAATCACCAACAAATAACATGTACACACACAAATAGGGTTTACAAATCATTTTAAGTTATTTAATACTGAGAAATACCTGTTTTGAGAAGATCCTTCAATATAAAACAGAACCTTCCTTCCTTCCTTCCTTCCTTCCCAATGCAAGCAGTAACAGGACCCAAAACAACACAGGACACCATCACCAATCCCCCTCTCCAGACCCAGGCTCAAACCCATCCTACTTCACCAGCTATCATACCCCCCAACCCCAAAACCAGACAAGCTGACACACAGCAAGAACACAGACC
>JAEANM010014132.1:0-14129 GCA_017656035.1 Myanophis thanlyinensis | reverse complement strand
AGATTGCCTTGCCCAGGGATTCTGGGATTTGAAGTCCACAAGTCATAAAAGAGCCACAATTGCCCACCCCTGTTCTGGGGAACCAGAGAACGCATAGAGAAGCCCAGTAGATGAGTTTTATCTATCTTACTTTTCTAAGCCATAAAGACCATTGAAATTACCTCAGAGTACTATTGGGGGCCAGTCCTACAGGAGATAAGATTAATTTTAGCCAAAAGAAGAAACCATGCTATAGCATCTGAGAATATACCCGTCTCTACATGCAGGAATAGCAGTTCTGGTATGTTTTGGAACCATCAATATTGGTCTGATAACCTTATTTTAAATAGTTTTAAATTTGGGAGCATAAAGAAGCTGAGGGGCTGCCTTTGCTTGAAAAACATTGCAAGCTACTGGGAAATGATGTGCTCCTTTTGGGTGGTAAAATCTTGTGATAGCTTTAGATGTACACTGTATGAGCATTCTGTGATAAGGAAACATGGAGTGATAAGGAAAAAAGATATTTGTAGGTGCATACCCGCTCAATGTAAGCCAGTTTATTTTCCATTTGTGAATTTTACAACCACGCTGGGCAGAAATTAAAATATTAGTTTTCTGATCATTTAGTTTATTGTCATTGCACCTCATACAACAAAATTAAATTATTGACAACTTTGCTGTGACCAGAATAGAGCTAGCGCCTAAGACACAAACTGACAACAAATGTGGCAGCTTGAAGCCATCAGCATGTGGCTTTGGCTTTTTCCAGAAGTTGAAATTTCTATTTAGAAGGTTCTCCTGCTTGTCCCAGAATATAACTCGTCGGAGCAGAAAGAAGCATTTCCTATAGAACACTTAAAAATTCGTATCAGTAATATCCCCAATTGCCAGTTTGTTTTAGTAATTCAGGATAGAATCTGTTCTCTGTATGTAATAATTTTTTTTCTCAGAATAATGTAGTGTGAACAATGGGAGAGTTTTGAATGAGTAAATAACCCTCAGCCCTCTACTTTCATGTCTTTGACAATGGAAGATTAACTAGATTTAAGTCATTTGCCATAGGTATTTTTCCTTTTTGCATCAGATAAAACAAGTTCAGCAACTCTTAATTTTATAAAGTATTGTTCCCTCATTGTTTTGTGGTAGGTACTTTGATGTGTTTTACTTTTCATGTGTTGAATTGATAAAAAGCTAGTGTGAAAATATTTCCATAAACTATTTGGAACATTCAGTTTTCCAATTTACGTAAGTACAGAGGAAAAGGTGTGCACACCCTGGAAGAATTTGGCACCAGATTAGGATTACCTACTTCCTTTACCTTTAAAAAATTACTGATTGGGTTAACCTTCATATGACTGTGGTTTTACTTTTTACAAGGTTGCCCTTGACATAAAGTCCTTTTAAAACATATTTTAGCCTATCAAGAATGTTCATAACATTTTTTTTCTGATGAGAATACTTATTAAGCTTGGTATCCTGTGTATGAATTGGAACATTTAATTGAATAATGGATTTTTCCATAAAAAATAATGTTTTTAGTGTTGTTTCCACTGAAGTGTTCTTTCTTTCAGAGATTCAGCTCCAACATTTTATATATTTGATACTTTGAAGTAAGATAGCAAATCCAAATTGAAGCTAATTTATGCTAAATAACAATGATGGGCATCATATGAGAAAGTACAAGAACTTCAGTGTCAAGTGTCTTCCCAAGGCCACTTTAACCGGCCTCAGAATGTAACAGAAAAATAATATATTGAAGAGAAGTATTAATGCTTTTTATTAATTGCATTTAAGTGTAAATAATAAGATTGCCTGATACTGTAAGTCATTTACCAGTCAGATGCCCTTAATCTAGAAATTGTGAGCCTTTGCATTATAGCTTTTAAAAAAGAAATACAACATCAAACTTCTTGGTATTATTTCTAGCACTTTAGCAACAAATGTCTATTCAAGAAGGTGAGGCAAAGATCGATTTCTCAAAGTTGAATCTGGTACAAAAATAATGTGTTAAACCTCAGAGAATATGCTATGGGAAGAATTTGAATTTTGTATGTTGATATTATCATGAATATTATCCATTCAGTCATAAATGCACAAAAGTAAGTGTTCAGAATATATTGTTCTAAAGTAGTTAAATGTAGTTTATTTATTATTTCTGTTTAATCAAACTATATCAACTATATTAAGACCACAAATAGATTTCCAGTACTTACATTTGCTCAGTCTGGAATGACCTAATACATATCCTGTTCACTTTGTTATGGCGTGTTTTCAATGGATGCAATCAGGCTGCTTGTTCTGTCTTCATCTGATTGGCTTCCTTTTTTCTCTCACTTGGGTTCCCATGCCACCCTAGTAGATGGTCTAATATCATGGTTGGTTAATAAATATTCTACAACATGTACCCACCTCAGTAGGAGACAGTTTCCAAGAACTACAATACAGTAGCTTGCCAGTTGCTTCCTGTGCTTATTTTTGCAAATTCTACAGACCTTTTGTTATTTTGTTTTTAAAACCACATCATACGACTTTCTCGCTTTTTCAGCTTTTAAGCTCAATAAATTTTGCTCTGGTTAATCTTTTAATACCAACATTTGAACAATTAGAAAAATGCACTTTTTCTAAATAATAGGAGAAATTCTCTAAACCATGGGAGAGTGAAGCCTTCCCTGGGAACTGAATGGTTAGAGGTTTTAGTCCAGAATCAAATGGATCATGTATTTAAAAAAAATGTAATCCACAACAATCCAAGAGTTGAATACCAGGATTACTCAACTGGTCCAAATTTAAACCCCAAGATTCAAGGAATAACAGGAAGCAAACACATAGAAATGGAGATTTTAAGTTGGCATGTAGTTTTCAATGAAGGGTAGACCACTACCAGCTGCTTTTAAGTAGAACAGGTACAGATACGACTTAGTTTTGGATGTTGGAAACTTTATTAGGTATAATACCTAACCACATTCTGATGGATGACTTGATGCAAACAGCTTTATGTAGATATTAAATAAGAATGAGGAGAGGACATTAGCAGAGTGCTTTTGCTTGGCTCTCTAATGCTGTTGGTGCATCCTGGAACTAGGTGCTATGATAGGCCCCTAATTGCCTGATTCCTCCTATACCTGCTGAGTCCATCCCAAGTGACAATTTTCTGCTAACTCATGAGCTTGGCGGCCTTTCGAATTAGGTTGTTCAGGTTCAAACTCTGACCCTGGCTCTGAGGAGTTCGAGTCCATAACATTTTTTACAAGTTATTCAATACGTTCCACAAACGTTCCATAAATGTGGTTCACTGTTCCTCACCAATGCTAAAAAGACTGTGTTGACAAACCCTACCTTTTGTGGTAGAAACTGTGGTGCTTCCTCTTTTGTATGCAGGGAGGAATTTGAGTTTTGCTTCCTATCTGGGTTTATGGTAATAATACCCTTATGTCACAACAGGTGGAAGTCAATGGGAGAAAACTTTGTGTGACCGGTGAATGGAATTTGGCTTCAGCTGTGTTGTCTCTTCAAGTGGATGATGTTCATAGAACTGTCCAGGTAAAATATTTTGTTGCGATTGCTTTTTTTAAAGTTTCTACACCATTTTAAACCTGGGAAGTTAATGTTATAAACCTGGGAAGTTAGATTATAATTGCACATGCTTAATTTGTATCCAGCAATGAAGGAATGCAAAGCTGTAAAGCACCTTTTCCAAGGCCTTCATACCTTCAAATGTCATTAAATGACTAATCAAGGATTACTTGTAGTTATAAGAGTTTAGTCATCTTAAAAAGCAATTTGATGTAGAACACATAGTTGAAATGGCTAATGCATGAGTAACCATAAATGGGGCCTCAGTCTTTCTAGAGGTTGAGCCTTATCCTGTTACTTCCAGACTGTCTTAGTATCTAGAGATTAAACTTTGGTGACATTGCTTAATTGGTCTAAAATTGAGATATTAACTGGTATCATTGATGTATGATAATACTTAACCACATTCTGACCGAAGACCATGCAAACGGCTTCATGTAGATATTAAATAAAAATGAGGAAAGAGTCAAATCTTGAGGTCCCCTACAAAGCTTAGACTTAGAACTAGATCTTTACATCCATGAACACCAGCTGAAAATGTCTCTGAAGGAAGGGAGAAAACTGTTGTAAATCTGGCTCCTAATTCACTGACATAGTTCAGAAGGATATCCAATATGCTCTCACAATTAATAGTATTGAAGGTTATCAAGAAATCAAGTAGTACAATGACAAATGTACTTCCCCATCCTGGATATATCATCGGTCATCAACAACCGTAATCAAGGCTATCTCAATACAATGTCCAGTATTGAAACCTGCAGACAAGATGAAATTAATAATTGATTTTAAATTTCAGAATTGGAGAAAGTGTAGCATAAGTATATCTCTCTTTACCTTGTTACCTTTACCCACTCTCCTGCATACTAAAAGAACTTTTTATACATTTCTTGTACAAAGATAAACTTTAGGAAATCTGAGAAACAATGTCAAAAGAAACATTCTGATGAGATTTTGCCAGTCAAGGCAATCAGAGACGATGCTAGACACAATGATTCACAAGATTTTCCGAGGTATAAGTACTTAACAACAGGAAAAATTTTAAACAACAGGGAAGATTTTAAACAAAGTACATATGCGATTAGGTGTTGTAGGAAGAAAGCTGTGTTGATCTACTGTGACTGAGAATCAGGAGGTGCTTCTAATAATTTTTTAAAGTGTCTTTTTTGAGAGCTGTAGCTTACTTCATCAAACAGCCAAGAATAAAACAAGGAAAAATGAGAAGAGCTCTTTCTTCCTAAATAAAAGCATAAAAGTAACATTTTAAATTATTTTTTAGTTTTAATCATCTCCATTTTAATGCTGTTTTTTTTTTCTTTTGTGAGCAATTAGTTAAGCTGTAGAGTAGTTAAGTATGGGTGGTTTTACCCAAGCACCATAGTTCTTCTCGCTTTGAATCTGGCCAAGGAGAATGTCCTCCCAACTGTATATTTAGGGATTGGGATTGCCTGGGCATATGGCCATAGAGGGTGAAGGAGCTAGTTGGAAATGTGTTCTTGAGAAGAGATACCAAATCCAATTGAATATTTTCAATTTTTCAATTTCAATTTCAATATCTTTAAGCCATTGCCTTAAAGCTGCTTGGGTGCTCATGTTCAGCTGCCCAGAGCTGAATTAAAGGATATCAGAGGATCTCCAATTTTTAATCTGTTGCTTTAGACCAGAATGAAACAACATTATTGTTAAGGATATGAGGAATCAGACATACAGGGTCAAGATGTATTGTGGCTCTGCATATAAAAATGTGCAACCAAATGTTGGTCAGAATTCTACACCAGAGTGAAGTATCATGTTTGAGATACAGCAAGGAGCTTGGAATACGTACCTAAGAGATTTTGTCTGAACATGTTTTAAAGGAAAGAAAAAGCTATATGGGCAAACTAGACTCTGAATAACCGCTTTGCTCTAACTTTGGCTAAGTACAGTTGGCGTGCAGCAGAGATAAATAAGGCCCTTTTAGTTTAGGATGATTGCAGTGCTGCAGCAGCTCTCTGGGCTTTTGTGCTACATATTCCCTGAGCATTTCACATGAAAAGACTATACCTGGGGATTTAAATGATTTAACCTGCTCAATGGAATAATTATTTAACATCCAAATATGCCTTTTAGCTTTTTCGGCAAATATTGCCCACTTGGACAAAAGTTCTAAGATGGTGTAGCTGCAGAATTGAATATGACAATTCACAACCTCTGTTTCTTTCTCTCTTTGCGTCATGTCCAAACTAAAGTTATAACTGCCTTATCTTATTTTTGTCTTAATGTTTAGTTGTTCTACGTACAACAAGCTGCACAATGTACAGATAACAGTTACAATGCAATGAGTGCTGGCACTTTTTAAAACATTTGGTGTAATATGGAACTTCTGGGAAAGGATGCTTTTCTGAAGTTCTGGAAAATGCACTTTCAAAAATCCATTGAGAGGGTATAAGACACTTTCAGAATATTCTTCCCAAAACTATTGAGTGACTTCATATAAATGGAGGCTGACTTTAAATAAAAATTATTTAAATCTAAACATTTACATGTTGTTATATTTACTGTAAGACCTGTGCTGACTGGGGTAAATAGTTTAGCAATTAGGAACTATCCCTTTAAGGGATTGACTTCTGGGAAATGTAGTTTTATGCCATGTGATCGCATTGATGTTTCTAATTGGCCAGTGGGGCTTTTCTGATTGTAGTCTTTGTCAGGATCCTTCCCCCAAGGAAGGGGCCATTTTCTTGATATCCAAGACCTCGTGAGAAGTATCTCTTCTCACCTAAAGCAAAGGGAATAAACTTTATATGCCTCAGAACTTTATATGCTTTCAACAATCATAAGTATTGATTGAGAATACCTGGAGATAATAAAGCAAGCTACAATTAACCCTTTCTGTTGAATTTAACTATCTGTGATAAGCAGTCTGTGCGCTTGAAACAGAACAAGACTACTGAACGTATTGATTTCATACACACTATATTGGAAATTAAACCCAAATGTGCTTCTTACTGAAAAATTGTGTAGTGTATTGTGTCACAGGAGATGGGTGGCAAACAACATTTAATAAATAAATAAACATTTTCTATCTGGTTTGCTAAAGAAGGAGAAATTGTCTCAGTGGCCCCTGACCTATGGAGTGTGGGAGTGTTGGTCTTGTCTTCCTGCTTTTTAACATCTATGTGAAGCCATAGGGAAGGGATCATGGGATGATTTGGAGAGCGGTATCATAAATCTGTTGATGATACCCACTTATACATCATTTCTTTGAGCCATGGGGGATATGACACTGACACCCTTTATCAGAGGTTGTGCAGGTAAGCTGTTGGAGTCTGAATGGGAGGGGATGGAAGGTAGAACTCTTGGAAGTTGGAATTACTTTGGTAGCTTGGATTGTGGTTAACTTCTTGATGGGCAAGCATTAACTGTCAGGGAGCAGGTTTGTAATTTAGGGGCCCTTCTGGTCTATAGGAGCAGCAGATGGAAGCTGTGGCCAAACTCTTAACTGGTGTGCCAGTTGAAACTTTATTCAGGGCAGGAACACTTGGCAACAATAACTCATGCCCTTATCACCATCCATTTTGTTCTAAAATCAGTGGCCTGCATTTTGGGCTTCTGCCTTTGTGAGCACATAAGAATTATTTTGCTGTCCCTGTATTTGTTACCAATTGGTTTCTGGTTCCAATTTAAGGTATGGGTTTTGATCTATGAACACCTTCAGGACTTGGCACCTTTCAGTCAACTAGAATTGAGGAGGCTGAGGCAAGAAAGTGCTGTGTTCCATAGTAACACCAACACTGGAACAACCTTCTTGTGGAGAGCAGAACATCTCCTTTCAAAAGCCCTAGTAGACTGAGCTATTTCAGAGAGCGTTTTCCCGATTTGATTTGATATTCCCATCATTTATTTTTTTATTGGGTGGTATCACTAGATAACCCCATGATACGCTGGCTCACTGTTTCAGAGATATTTCCTTACCAAATTCCTCAATGCCTTCAACAGTTGCAGAGCTTCTAACACACTTTTAAAAATTCAGGGAGATACTCTGCCTTGAAAGTAGCCCATGCTGAAGTGTATATCACAGGCAAATATAAGCAGTTGACCCCAGGAAATGTTTTATGACATTTTGTATTATATTATAAAATGCTTTATGGTAATTTTTATCTCATAAAATTTGCCAAATTTCTATTCCATTGGAGTCAGGAATCCCAGATTTTTGAGGTATTCTATAAATTAGCCGGTTTAAGGTACCTTTGTTCCAAAATAATGCAGTATTTTAGCCGGTTAACGGTTGCAATCATAAAAGTTTCGTAGCACATAGATTGTATTGCTGTGAGTTTTTAGTTTTTGTATTGGGTATGTTTTATATTGTTTTATTTTCCTATGAAAATATATTGTTTTTATTATATACAATATATTATATTGTTTTTATTTTCCTATGAAAGTTTATTATTGTGATAGCATAAAGTATATTTAATACATAAACATTTTTTTTATAATTTCTTTAAAATAAAAGGACAAGATACATTATGTTTTAAAAGAAAAAACATTTACGTTCAGATGCATTTTGCAATTGATGTCCTACTATATCATGTATGCTATTTCTTCAGGGTAAAAATAATAAAGATTGGTCTTAATTAAAAATAGGTAAGATTTATCCTTTTAGATTAAAAAGTTTGCAATCTGAACCTTCATACCCACACTTTGATGGAGTCTGAGTCAAAAATATCACATGACTGTACTTAATGTACAATATTCAGCTTCTGTCCTTTTTTCTTACATACGGGTAAATAAAACACCTGCATGATCTTGATATCCATTTCACCTTTGTTCCTATATCAACTGTTCAGGTAGTGGATTTTCTCCCCCAGATACTGAAATGTGTTGTTCTCCAATATAAAACCTATAAAGAATGAAGAGCGCTCAATTTTTTTTTTAAAAAATTAAAGAATATTCTTCAGTTAACCAGTTTTGACAGCCTCCTGATTACTTTATATCTGTTTGTTTTGGCACATAAATTCTTCATTGTAGGCCCTGGTACTTTGTTCTTCTTTACAGTTTCCGAAGTGTGATTATGTTTCCTCCAGCAGTTGGGAAAACTGTATATTCCTGTTTCCTTTACAAATGTAAATGTCAGGTTTTTTGCATGATTTTTCCCATATTTTCCATTTTGTTAACCATTTTTGTTGAAATATGTCCAGACTTGTTTCATTCTGCTTTGTTTTCCTACGAACAGACTGGAGGGCTAAAACATTATGTATTAATTGATACAGGGAAAGAAAAAAGAAAAGGCAATTTTGTTGTTTTTATTTAAAATGCAGCCATAATTGTTTAGAAGAGAAATGCTTCCAATAATTATTCCTTTCATGAAGCTTTTAAAAAGTAGGTAATATGACAAAATTATCTTAAAGTACATAGTATATGTATTTGTATCTCTGTATGTTCTTATTAAGTACCTATGTTATTCTGCTATTCCTTCTGTATCCCTTATTCCACTGAATGTAAAATAGCCATTTTGACCAAAGTAAGCAAAGATGAAGGATAAACCTGGTTTATTTAATTGTTTATTTGTTATGCCTTCAAGTTAGTGGCAGTTGATTCTTGGCAACTGCTTGAATAATACTTTGTAGTTTTTTGTGCCGAAGGCAGAACTAGAACTCATAATTTCCTAATTTTAATCTGGTTTCCCAATTTTAATCTTCTCCTTGGTAGTTCTTTCATTAGGGTATTGTTTTCTACCCAATTCTTTGTAATTGTGTGTTGTAAATTACTCAAGCATGAGGAGAAAAGCAGAAGTCATTTACAACACCTAACCCTAACCCTAACATATAATGTAAGGATGGTAACAGCCACTCTATAGAACAGACAGGCAGAAAAGTAGCAGAGTGTGTCCATGAACACCAACTAGCCGTCAGAATATATGATGAAAACTCTTTCATCTCACAACATATGGACAAACAAAACCTCATAACTGGTAACACCAAATTAAAAAATGCTAAGAAATTCTTAGAAGCTTGGCATTCAGACAAATCAGCAATCAAGACACATAGAGATAAACCACATTTAGATGCCACTCAAATGAGACAATAAAAAAACTTAAGAAGGAAAAAGAAAAGATCCGAACAATGCCCAGCAGTCAACACCTAGATTAGCAGGCAAATAATCAAGCAGAAAACAATATCCTAAATCAAGGAACTACTGAGGAGAAATCTACACTCCTATTAATATTGGCAGGAGAAGTTATCATATATGAACGGAGAGCAAACCCCACACTTACTTATACTGATGATGTTACTTAGTTGAGTAAGGAAATGTCTGCAAACAAAAATCCAAGCTCAGAGAGCGCCAAGGACGCTACAGTTCAACCCTGAGCTACGTGGATTTGATCCTGTAAGAGTTGTAGCATTTCACACAAACATAAGCAAATACATTACTGAATCACTATCAAAGGGTTTGTAAGAGTCTGGGGGATGAAAATGGTAGTCATGGCCTAACGGTCACTTACCCCCAATCTGTGCATCTGCTGAGGCAAGCAGCAGCTCTCCAAGCATATGCCTTTTAATTAAATTTGGGAGTTGGAAAAGATGCTACCAGATGCCTTCTGATTTTTTTTTTTCATCATCATAGAATAACATGTCTCTTCTCGTACAATATCCCAAATCATTAAGTACATTTTATGGTCAAATGGAGATTCAGATCTATTGCATGGGCCAAAAATTAATCCACTGTTTTGAGCTCAAATAAATTTGTTGCAGAGCTCTTATGTAAGTGGAAACAAGACAAATAGACAAGATTTACAAAAATGAAAGACAAATAAGAAAAAAATTAGTAGGCGTTTCTGACAATATATTTGGACATTTGAGTTTTCTATCTTACTTGATCAGTGAATGATGGAAAGAGAATTGATTATTGTCAGTTCTGATAGTTTGATGGGTTATAGTCCATTTCTGATAGGTACTGAATGTAGTGCCCATTCCATTCAGCTGTGAAAACTGAATACTATCAAACATTAATATGACTGTTATTTTCTTGTATCACATGCACTTCTGCTTTAACCATGAGTGTCATTGAAAGTGACGTGTGTATATCTCCAGTTTCATAAGCAGTTTGTCAAAATTCTTACGGAGAAAATTTCTTGTTGATAAGATGATCCTCTAATGGTTGTTCTGTTCTTTCCAGTGCCTTTCTCGAGATGCTGGTGGAAATCTTAGCATTCAGTTTCTTGGAACAGTGGTGAGTAACGCTAAACTTTACCAGGTATTCATAGACATTTTATAAAAAATTAACATACAGTTTTCACATTTTATGCACATTTAACATACGGTGTTCATTTCACATTTCTGCATTCTTTAGTTATGTATGGATGCTTGTATTTTGATTAAAAGGAGGAAAAACTTTCTTCTGATATTTTGAGCATTTTTCCTTTCCCATCTTTGCTTAAACTTAATAATACCTATCAGGTTGTCTCTCTCCCTGCCCCTCCCTCCTTCCCTCAGATATAAAATGGCTAAGGGAATGAACTATACTTCTGGGGAGGAGGTCTACCGTTCACCAGCTGATAATCAAGCAATGAATCTGCAAACATTTATGTCAAGCAAAGTTACAGGTAGTTCTCAACTTACAATGGCTTGTTTAGTGATCGAAGAGTTACAACAGCACTGAAAAAAGTGACATGACCATTTTTCACATTTATGACTGTTGCAGGACCCTATGGTCTAGCTTAATAACCGCAGTGATTCACTTAACAACTATGGCAAGTAAGATCATAAAATGGGCAAAATTCAGTTAACAAATGTCTCACTTAGCAACACAAATTTTAGGCTCAAAGGGATTAAATTAGCGGACAATGAAATGCTGTGGATAAAATTTACTTGGACCTCCTCAGTAAGGTTTTTGATAAAGTAGACCACAACCTACTACTAGGTAAAATAGAAAAATGTGGATTAGCATCACCACCAAATGCATGCATAACTGGCTGACCAACCTCATTCAACATGTAGTCCTTAATGGAACTCGGTACATCTACATGGAGGGAACTATGCAGAGAAGTACCTCAAGGTTCTGTCTTAAGCCCAGTACTCTTCAACATCTTCATAAGCAATTTAGATGAGAGATAGAAAAAGAACTCATCAAATCTGCAGATGACACCAAGCTGGCAGAAATACCTAACCTTCCAGAAAATAAGCTCATAATAATAGGGGTGATGTGATAGTAGTCTTCTGTTAACCAAGGGACTACCAAAGGAGAAGGAGTCAATCTGTTCTCCAAAACACCTGAGTGGGACAAAAGGCAGTGGATGGAAACTAATCAAGGACAGATCCAACCTATTGTTTAGAAATAAAGAAGTAGGACAATTAATCAGTGGAACAGCTTGCCTCCAGAAGTTATGGGAGCTCCATCACTGGAAATTTTTAAGAAGAGATTGGAAAGCCAGTTGTCTGAAATGGTATAGGATCTTCTGCTTGAGCAAATGGTTGGATTAGAACCTCCAATGTTCCTTCCATTATTCTAAATTTCCATTGGCTTTGTCTGACTTGAATTCTCACCTGAGAGGAAGCACATTCCTATTTTCCAACAGAATCACAGTCAAAAAAATAAGACTTTTTTGTGCATGCCTTTATTCTGTGTATGTGTGTGTGTGTGTGATATATATGAAATGAAATTCATTGTTAAAATCTGTTGTCATCATGGGAAAAGTACAGTTTCTAGAAAAAAGTTGCCACATAAATCTGGAATCTAAATAATAACAAAAATTAAATCTGAGTTTAGTCAGATGCTCATCTTGGGCTGTAATAAACCTTTAAACCCAGAATAGTGATAAATAGGATTTTTTGATACAACAAATGTAATAGTGAAAACTCCAAAGTGGATCTCAGCAGATGATAAAAAGGACCATCACAAACATTTCTAGGTAGTACCAATTTGTTATCAGAAAAAAATTGAAATTCAGAAAGCAAATGATAATAAGAACAAAAATGTAAGATCAATTGAAAGTAGAAGAGTAAACAGGAGGGGGAAAAATGACAAGCTGTGTATTTTGAGGAATTACTTATCAACAGGCATGGGATGAAAGGGTAATCTTCTGAATAGCTCTAGATTGTAATAGTTTTGGGTGGTTATCTAACTGATTTCTGCTGAGTATGCAGAGTTGTTAGACTTAAATGAGGAAGGCAGGTTTTAAAGGGTTAGAGAGTTTAAAGGGTCCTGAGAACGGAACAAGAAGAAATAAAACCCTTTTCTACTGGTAGTCTCTGAGAAGAAAAAGTGAAGAACAAAACACATGTGTACCTTCAGTTCATAACTATATGGTAAGTTTGTCTTTGTGATCGAAAAGAACAAACAGTGCATACTGACACCAAATGCAAACCTCATAGCTGTCCTTAAAGAAAAAGTGAAAGGATTGGAGTGGGGTATGGCCACATTTCAAATGATGAGAAAAGACATTTTATCAGCTCAAAGACAGGACAGAAACTTGCAGTGGAAGCAACTTTTTATAAGGAAAGCAAATACAGGAATAAGATCAACCATCAAAAGCAAGAGACATAGAAAAAAATCCTGCTAGAAATAATAAAGATATTTGAGGACTAGCAGATAAAATGGGCTGTGATCATTCAAGGAAAGAAAAGAGACACAGCAGAACAGAGACATAACAGTAGCTGAATCCTTCAAGAGAAGACAGGATGCATCTTTGCCCTCTACGAAGAGAAAGAAAAGAGTCATGATAATTGGTGACGCACTACTATGAGAAATTCAAACACATGTATGCTGTCTAGCCATGTCAGCTTGCGAAGTGGCTGTCTGCCAGAAACAAGGATCAAAGATGTGACAGAACAAATTTCAAGACTTTTAAGTCCAATAACATAGAATTTTGCTAATATCTGCAAGAACAGATTGTCATGCATAATAATACAATCCTCCTCCTCCATTTACAACAAGAAGCACTGGATGGAGTGGATACCCATACAACCCACTAAAGAACTGGCCCACATACAAACAGACATAATTCTAAATTAAATTTAAATTTAAATTTCAATAAATTAAAACTATGTCATCATTTCTAAAGGACTGAGAACGAAGAATCTTCTACAATTTACCTAATTGCACTGACTGCAGCCAAAGATGATGTTGCCAATAAAGGAGAATATTTGTAGCTCAGGGTTAAAATGAGGGGGCCTTGGTGCTGTATGAGTTGGTTGTTTTCTTGCACATGTTTCATTACCCAAAGTAAGTAACACCGTCAGTGCATAGTCCTAAGGTGACCTTCTATTTTCTACTCTTTCTCGGAAACTCCTAAACTGGGCTGCTTCTTTGTCTTAATCATTGTAACAATTGGACTATCAGTTTTCATGGTCCTCAAAACATATGTCATTTACATAAGATACAACACAGACCGCCTAAGAAAACTTGTAATCTCCCTAACATTTTATCCACTATGGCTATTGAAAGCACTAAATCCCAACATACCTCACAGAGATCGACCTCAAGCCACTATGGCACTTCTGACAATTCAATTTTCAATTTCAATTTCAAATTTTATTGGTCACATACACAATCATACATGGGTACGATATGCAGTAAAATGCTTATGCAACCGCAGGTAAGTT
>JAEANM010014131.1:0-14129 GCA_017656035.1 Myanophis thanlyinensis | reverse complement strand
GTTTGTGTAGTTGTTTGTTTGTTTGTTGTTGAAAACTTAATAAAATTTTTACAAAAAAAAACAACTGTGACAAGAAATGTCATAAAATGGGGCAAAACTCACTTAACATATTCTCATTTAACAACAGAAAATTTGGACTCAATTGTTCAAAATACAGGTATGTCGAGGACTATTTTTATTGCTGCAAAAGTGATGAAAGATATTAGAATCATAGAGTTAAATCTCTGAGTTATTCACAGAGATCATACAGTCCAACTTCTTGAGCACTACAGAATCCATCAGAACATCTCAGACAGATGAACTGGTTTGAAGACCATTAATAAAGGAGAATTTATCCCTGATTTGCAGCAACTATCAGATTAACTGTATGATGTAATGAGAAATAAGTATCTGAAAACTGATTTATCTATTCCCAAAATACTGGTGTTTGACAGGAGAAATGGAGTGAAAGATGACAAATTATATATAAATGGTAAAAAAAAATGCAGCAAATTGAGGAACTGGTGTACAATGTGCAAATGCAGTCAGACAGGTAAGTAAGTAGTATGTAGTCTGTAGGACTGGCTGCTAGAAGAAGCAAAAATAGTTGTGTATAAGACCATGCTTCTGCCTACTTTGTTATATGGAACAGGTGTATAAGGTGTATCAGGCTAAGCCTAAATGTAATTTAAGATATAAATACAAGTGAAAATGAGGTACTAAACACTTATGTGGTAAAATAAGAAATCACATCAAGAATGAACGTGTGCTAAATGAATGTGGACTGAGTAAAAAAAAAAGTTCAGTACAAAAGAAATTGAGACTGGTTCATTATACAGAGAATAAATGAGGATCAAATTACAAAATAAACATAAGAAAAGTGGTTGAGAGAAAGGGGGAGACCAAAGACCTCATGGCTGAATGTTGAAGATGAGATCTTGACAAAGAAAAAGACATTAAAAGAATGAAAGGCAATGCATAAAGTGGTATGTGATTGTGGTAGAAAAAAATACCAATTTGCAAAGATTTATGAAGAGGAATTGTGAATGTATTATTATAAGCTAAGTTTCTTCTCACCTACAATTCAATTTTGTTAAACTCTTCTTGGCACTGGAAAAAAGGTAAAGGTTTCCTTGTCCAGTCATGTCCAACTCTCATCTCCGTTTCTTGGCCAAGGAAGCCAGTATTGTCTGAAGACATCTTCTGTGGTCATATGACCAGAATGGCTATACACCAAAGGTGCACAAAACACTATTACCTTTTCACCAAAGTGATAACTATTAACCTACTCGCAGTTACATGCTTTCAAACTGCTAGGTGGGCAGGAGCAGGAATAGGAGCTCACCCCATTGTGCGATGCGCAGACCTGCTCTGTCAGCTTTCCATATGACAAGGTCAGCATCTTTAACCGCTGAGCCATCGTGCATCCCACATTACCACAATCTTGACATTACCATAAGAAAAAGAATGATTGTCTGCAATAGGATTGGCATAATATGCATGTTGTTTGTGCAGCATACTGCACAATGCTTCATATCCAGCATCCTTATACAATACCTAAGTACCTGGGTCTTGAAGACAGAATTAATCTTCATAATTTCCCCTTGTAGGAGTACAGATGATGTTATTCAAAAATCAAAAGGAATCTGGTAGCACCTTTTCAGATGGACTGTTTTATTAAAAGGTAGAATCTTTTGTGAACTGCAGCTCATTTCATCAGATGACTCACAAGTGGCAGAACTGCAAACATAGAACACTTGGCTGGAATAGAAGGAAGCTAGTGAATTTCCACACCTCAATAAAAAGCTATTGAGATGATGATGGCTCTTTGAGGAATTTGTTAATTCAGAATCCTCAAAGGAGGTTTTCAGCCATCAAAATCATTATTTAGTTCTTATATATAGAAATATATATGGAATTGCCTAGAATTTTCATGGGTTCTAAGACAGAGAATCCTTATCTTACATTTCTTAAGTAAACATAGCTATCTTACACATGAAGCATAAAAACAATTATATCTCATAATGTTTATAAGACAAATCTTATCTTAACTAAATATGTTGCAGTCTATGTGGGACTGAATCACATGAAATCCCACAGAAAGAGTAACTGCATACAACCGAAAGAAGTCATATATAGTCCAACTACGAATTTCCACCAATAATGGTGGTTGATGATGGGCTTAAACATGCATCCCCAACATACATTCCTTCAACAAATAACTGTAACTTTTTATGTACAATATATAGAAAGCAAAAGTTAAATTAAGACATGTTAATATTGGTAATGACCACCAAGTCAGACATTGCATAGGACTTATCCTAACTGTAACTCTATCTATTCCAACAAATGCACGAAGAGAGAACATATTGGATAACGTGATTTTTATATAATCAATTAAACTAAAAGAAGATGGATAGTTTGCAATCCAGCTTGTTGTGGAAGTCCAGCTATACGTGTTAAAACTTTCTCTTAAAAAAAAGAGGAGGAAATCATGCAATAGTCATCCCAAAAGTTGGCTTAAATGAATTTTTCCCATTCACAAACATTACTCTCAGCAATTGCCCTGTGGGAATATCTTAAAATTTCAAATTAAGTATTATGCAGATATCATGCACACATACATGCCCAATATATTATTCATTCGCATGGCAAACAATGTTATGCAAAATATGGAAAAGGAGAAAAAAAATAGCAAGTAAAATAAAGACAAGAGATAAGAGGTAAGAGAAAGAAAACTATAAGTCTGGTTTCTAATTTCTAGAATGTCCATATACAGATTTATTAATTGACTTTTGTCTTTTAAACTTTTCATCTCTATTTCTAATGATCACATATACGAGTTGATTGTATATATTACAAATCTTTCCAAATAATTAAAATAATTAACTATAAGATAGAAGATTACTTTTAGCTGTAACTAAATGCTTCTCATCCTTCAACAACAAAGTTATTAAGAAGTTCTTTATTTCCTAGAATTGAGCAATAGCAAAATTCTTCAAGTTCACTATCAGCTTTTTGGTCACCATCAACAACAATGCAATGCACAAGATAAAATGCACATCAAAAGTAGTGAAGAACTTGGATTGCATGCAGCACAGAAATGAACATACCAGGTTCTGAAACAGCATTTTCAGCAATGCAGTCATAATGCTAAGGATGCTTCAAGAAGAAAGTAAGCCATATGAACCATATCTCACCTAAAGCTCCTTGGCAGATATCAGTCCGGGTGGCACCTCCAATAATAAACTGAGGTTTGGAACACAATTCCTGGCAAAAAAAGAATAAAATAAAACTAGAGCTACTGTTTTAAGGATATAATTAATAATTGGGTAGAGGATTGCTTGGGAATTCCAGGGTTGTTGCTAGACTGGAGAGTTGAAAAAAAACATCTCAAAGTAGGCATAACTTCCACAATATTGCCAATAATGTTATTTGGATCCAATCACCAGAAGTCAGCCCTTGGTTGAAAGGTGAATTTGTGTTTTATTTATGGACCTCCTCAGCTGTGGAATCACTCTCCATGAAATGCTGAGATTATATTTCTCAACATAAATCATAAATGTTTCAGTCAGCTTACTTAGCTAAATCTCATAGAAGACAAAGTCTGTTTAAACAAATAAAATTGAACAGCAAGCGAACCTCTTCATACCACCGAGATAAAAATAATTCATTTTTATTTTCAATGTTTAGGCTATGACTGACATTGGTTATGTAACCTAAACAGGACCATTGAAACATTACTGAAAGGTATTGTTATTATCATTCATTGCAGTCAGTCCAATGTTTAGACTGGATTTGACATTTTTATCCACCTATTAAGTCCTTCCCAAGAACCTGGGATAGATAGATGTTGTTCTCTGATTATATTAAATGTATAGATAAATATGTAGTTCTCAATGGAACTACATCTAGTGTACAGGAATGAAAGTAAGCAATGGGTACCACAAGATTCTGCTTTAGGCCTAGTACTCTTCATAAACAATTTAAATGAGTAGATAGAAGGGGAACTCATTAAATTTACAAATGACACCAAGCTAGGGGGAATAACCAAAATTTTAGAAGATAACACACTATGCCCTATGCAACAAAATGCTATTTAGTGATGAGAAAAGTTAAGATTTTACACAGGTTAAGAAAAGCCACAGGGGATATCTGGCTCAACAGCAATAATTGTGAGAGGGATCTTAGAGTCCTAGTGGACAATGACTTATGTATGAGCCAGCAGTGTGCTGCAGCTGCCAAAAAAGCCAATGCAGTTCTGGGCTGCATCAACAGAGGGATAGTATCATCATGTGAAGTGTTAGTACCACTTTATACTGCACTGGTAAGACACTTGGAATACTGTGTTCAGTTTTGATAATACAAAAAAAGGTGTTGAGACTCTAGAAACTGCAGAGAAGAGCAACAAAAATGATTGGAGATTATAAACTACAACATATGTTGAATGGATGCAGAAACTGGGCATGTCTAGTCTAATGATGAGAAGGACTAGGAGTGACTTGATAGCAGTCTTCCAATATTTGAGGGGCTGTCACAGAGAAGAGGGGGTTGATCTATCCTCCAAAGCACCTTATGGCAGAAAAAGACGCAACAAATGGAAATTTATCAAAGACAGATCCAATCTAGAACTAAGGAGAAATTTCCTGACAGTGAGAACAATTAATCAGTGGAACGGCTTGCTTCCAGAAGTTGTGTGTACTCTATCACTGGAAGTTTTTAAGAAGACATTGGACAGTCATCTGTCTGGAATAGTATAGGGTCTCCAGCTTGAGCAGGTGGTTTAGAGTAGAATAGGGACCTTGGAGGTCTTCCAGTTCAACCCCCTGCTTAGGAAGGAAACCCTACACCACTTCAAACAAATGTTATCCAATCTCTTACACTCTTATAATATACATATATATACATTTACATGTGTATATGTATAAATGTGTGTGTCTGTGTGTATATATTCTGACACTTTATTTAAACTAGATTTGTATATTACATGAGCTCTGTAGATGTCATACAAATAAACCATCGAGCCACGCCCATCCAGTCACATGACCACCTAGCCATGCCCACAGAACCTGTTGTTAGATTATTTGAATTCCACTAGTTTGACTCCCTCTTCTTTGTGGCAGCCCCTGAGATATTGGAACACTGCTATCATGTCACCCCTAGTCTTTATTTTCATCAAACTAGACATACCCACTTCCAGAAACCATTGTTTATATTTTAGCCTCCAGTCCCCTAATCATCTTTGTTGCACTTTTTCTAATCTCAACATCTTTTTTACATTGTGGCAACCAAAACTGGATGCAATATTCCAAGAGTGGCCTTATCAAGGCATTATAAAGTGGTATTAACACTTCACGTCATCTTGATTTTATCCCTCTGTTTATGCAGCCTAGAACTGTGTTGGCTTTTTTGGCAACTGCAGCACACTGTTGGCTCATATTTAAATGATTGTCCACTAGGACTCTGAGATCCCTCTCGCAGTTACTACTATTGAGCAAGGTACCACATATACTGTACCTGTGCTTTTGGTTTACCTTGCCTAAATTGGCAAGAAAATTGGTTGGACTAGAAGACCTCCAACATCCTTTCCAACTGTTATACTGCTATTCTATCGTTGCAGAATTCAAGCTGTTCCAAGTAAAGCTGCCCTTTGTAACTGACTGACAGTGATTTTTTCAATATTGATGGTGTTCAAGTGGTTCTCCAGTTATTTTGGGATTTGGGGTTCAAGGCACTTAAACTATTAATACTATGTTTGTTTGTTTTGACACAGTTATTCTATTTCTATTTGCAGGACCTTGTGTTTTGTGACTTTTTCCCAGTTCTTTCTCTTGTATTTTGCTGTCTCTAGGTACTTCTGCCTGTCTGTTTGAATTCTAAAGTCCTAGAACATTCTGGCTTCTTTATTTTCAATTACTTTATCTATTTTATCGTTCCACTAGCTCTTGTTTGTAGGCAAATAGTATTTCTTGCAGATCTTCCAATGGACCATTGTTGGTACTTGTCATGCCACTGTTTGTACTCGTCTGTGCAACTTCTTCCAGCAGCTAAGTCAGTGGTCTATTGTTTCTTCAGCTTCTTTACAGAGGCCATATTTGCTGCCTATTTCTGCCTTCTCAATCTTCGCTTTGTATACATTTGTTCTTAAGGCTTGGTTTTTTTGCATAGAGAATTAGGGTTCAACTTTCATGCTCTTAGGTATTGCCAAATCTTCTTATCTGCTTTGTCTATGTTTTTTAATGTAGTGGACATGTAATACTTTTCCTTGCTATGTCCTTTTCTAGTCTTCATTTGGTCTTTCTTGTACACCAGTTTAATCTTTCCAGTATTCAGTCAGTGTTCATAGTCTATTAGCCTCAATGAATCTTCTCCAATTCCTTCAGATATTCCAATGTCCTTTCTTTTTCTCTCTCTCATGCACTTGCAACATACTACACCCATCTATTTTCCTTAGTAAGTAGAGTCTATTAATATTGCTGCATGGATGAATGGATTTCCATAATTTACTGTCACTGTTTTTCTGAAATTCCTATATACCGCTTTTAGTTCTGCTTGAGTCCAGTCCACTATTCCAACTTGTAACTACTATACCAGTTAACAATTTGAAAGTTGCTGGTAAGCAGGTACAGGTAGTCGAGTTTTGCCTCATTTTACGACTTTTCTTTGTTAAGTGAATCACCGTAGTTGTTAAATTAGTAATACAGTTGCTAAGTGAATCTGGCTTCCCCATTGACTTTGATTGTCAGAAGGTTGCAAAAGATGATCACCTAACTCTGGGACACTACAACTGTCATAAATATGAACCAGTTGTCAAGCATGTGAATGTAAATCATGTGACCGTGGAGATGCTGCAACAGTCATAAGTGTGAAAAATGATGTCACTTTTTTCAGTGCCATTGTAACTTTGAACGGTCATTAAATGAACTGTTGTAAGTCAAGGACTACCTGTAATTGATCTGTAGTTACTTGATGCAGTCCTTTTGGTTGGCTCTTTCACCATCAGGTAGATTTTGCAGATGTCACCCAAATTTCAATGCTGTGTGTTATCAATAAGTGGATGGTACAGACCAGTCAGATATTTCAACCAAAAACCATGGAGGTCAGCTTCACCTGGTGCTGACCAATTCTGGACCTTCCTTGCCTTTTTCGCCACCATTTCTGCTGTTCTTATAAATTCTTTCATTTCAGCTTCTTTTTTTATTCTTAACCACTTTCTTTATCCAAGCTGTACTTTGTTGTATTTTTCTGGTTATCCCATAACTGCATCCAGAACTGTACTCTTCCTTCTCTGATGTTGATTGATCGATTTCAATTGCTCTGTCAATGGATTGTTAGAAACACTTCTGATTTGACTGAAATTGGAGATTCTGCTATAGCGTGCAATTCAGGCTTCATATCTACTGATCTTTTTGGCTATACCTGTTATTTGCTGCTTTATTTCCAGTGCTTCCTTGTTTTTAGGTGATATTTCTTCATCCAGTCTTCTTTCAGCTGTTCCCATTAGGGGTCGCCACAGCGAATCATCTTTTTCCACCTACCTCTATCCTCGGCATCCTCTACTCTCACCATATTTCTTCATCCAGTATTCTTTTGGCTTTCTTTGGCTTCTTTTTTTCAACTGTTTTAGCTTGCTTGTATCTGATCATATTTTCCAGCCTGTTCTTGAATTCTGTTACTGCTCTGTTTGGCTTTTTTCCCTTGTTTGTTGATTTTGTATTCCAGTTATTCAACTGTAACTGCTAAATTAAAAAGATTATGCTCCTTATGCTCTTTTTCCAAAAAAACCCCAGACACAGAGACCATTGGCAACTATGTATACTAGTCTGGAAAGTTCCTACATCAAAAAGTTCTTCTAGAAGAGATTTGGTTAATATCAATGTTATCAGATGAGTCTCTTCTGCAGATGCAACAGGTTTGTAACAAGAGAGAGCTTGTTAAAAGTTTAGGTAAGTAAACCAGAATCTTGAGATCCCAAGGTTTTTGGAAGGGAGTAAGGGCAGGCATGGTCCAATTTTATTATTGCTTTAAAATAAACTGTGTAGTTTTCTTCTGATTTTGCTGGCTCTTAGGAAACCACATTCTTATGGATTAGCTGAAATTTGAACAGCTATAACCCAATGTAAAACCTGCAGCAAAGCAAACTTTGCACTGACTCTGTAAATTCAACTCTTTGAATAAACAGTTTGTGTTTTCTTCAACTGTCTTTTCATCCTCAGAGTGAATTGAGTGGGATCTGGAGTTATGCTGGCATCCACTCAGAAGTGTTTATTATGCAGGTCTGTGTACATGCATTTGTGTATACTAGTATGTATTCCTGGCAATGGGAAACATACTGAGGTTTCTAAACCAAATATTCCATTTATTTAAAAAAAGATTTATGTCACAAAGGAAACACGCTCCTTCTGCTTGGTAACTAAAGGATACAAATATGCAATTATCTACTTCTATGAAGTAAATTGATGTAAAGTTAACTGATGTAAGAAGATGCATCGATCAAGTCATCTAGAGATTAAGGTATCAAGGTTGGCGAAAAAGAACAGGCAAGGCAATGAAGAAGCACAGCGAGGTATAGCCCTTCAGTTATTTTTGGGCTATAGTTCTCATAATCACAATGTGTAAATAGAAGATTGTTGGGGGCAATATGCTGACTCTGTAAACCACTTAGAGAGAACCGTAAAACACTCTGAAGCGGTATATAAATCCAAGTGCTATTGCTATTCTTCCCCAATCTAGTATCCCCCAGATCTCAGATTCTCATAATTCTCTCTCGGCATAGTCTCTAAAAATTTTGGGAGTGGCTTACAAAAAGTCTGCTATAAACAGGACTTTGAGTTTTACTTTTACATAGCTTTTTCAGATAAGACAGCAAAGGTCTGTCATCTATTCCCAGTCATTTTGGGAATAAACATGTCCATGTTGAGAGTTTCTGTTCCTTTACTGAATGCTTACAACTCAGAAATTGTACTAATCAAACATTGGATTTCACCTTACATTTATGCTGTCACCTATTCATTCTTGGGCCTTCTGGAGTGAAGATATGTCATCATTTCTTAATCTGGTGCTCTCCAGATATGTTGGAGTGGAATTTTCATAGATCCCATCTCAGTGAAAATTGTGAATGTTAATTAAGTGCGTAGTCCAACACACTTAAGAGTGCAGCCAATTAGACAAATCTCTCCTGATGTTCTCTGCTGATGTTTCACATTCTACTTCTTTTTTATTTATCAGAAATAGGAAACTCAATAGCAATAGCACTTGGATTTATATACCGCTTCAGAGTGTTTTACGGTTCTCTCTAAGTGGTTTACAGAGTCAGCATATTGCCCCCAACAATCTGGGTCCACATTTTACTGACCTTAGAAGATCATAATGACAGCACCCATATGCTGGTAAGTATGGCATGCAAAAATCATTCTTCCCCAATCTAGTATCCTCCAGATCTCTGATTCTCATAATTATCTCAGCATAGTCTCTAACAAATTTGGGAATGATTTACACAAAGTCTGTTATAAACAGAACTTTTGAGATTTAGTTTTTTCAGATAGGACAGTAAAGGTCTGTTGGTTTCTTGCTGTAGGCGTTTATGGGCAGAAGGGCATCATACTCTGCTGTGTTTGGACTGAGTCATACTGGAAGAATTTTGTAAGAGAGTTGTATTTGCCTATGCTGCCAAAAACAAAGTATATCAACAATCTGGTAAAAAGCACTTTTTTCCAACTAACACATTAAAACGATATGCCTTTAATAAAATTGATTAATTGAAAAAATGCTGGCAAATACTTGGAAAGAGTTTTAACTCCAGAACAGCCAAGAAACAACCGGATATCCTTCCTTATAATTTACTTAAATCTGAATAATGATTATTCCAAATAATCAGGAATATAGTACCAATCCTACATCAGCAGGAATAGGCAGTGGGACAAACACAAAACTTTCAGCAGACTCCTCAACGTTCTGAACCCACGACAAATTGGCACATATATTCTTGCTTTGTTTTGATGGCATTTTAAAATATTTGTAGAATTGCTGTAAGCCCCTCAAAGAGATTGATTATCGGCACCAAACAAGCACTGTTGGTAAATAAAAAATGGTGTCGAATTGGCAGAGGCAGTCTTGGCTGGTGGGTTGTTTTTTGTTTTGTTTTTTTGCTCGGTTTGTCCTCCTAACCGGCTGAAGCCAAGCAATCCCAATGCAAACACGCTGCACAGCTCGACCCTGACCTGATCCGTAAGGGATTAGTGGTGATCTTAAACACCTTCGTGCACGCATTCGGGGATCTGGATGAAAAAAACAGAAAGGTTCGTTCCCCAAAATGAACGCCCCCTTTTGTCGTTCTCCTACCCTCCCGAACTGGAGAGAAACGCGACGTTAAAACCGTATTGGGCTTCCTTTTCTTTCCTCCCCCCCCCACCTCCTCCACCTCCTCCACCGGGTGGCTCCCTCCTCTCTCCCGCCAGCATCTGCGTGGATAGTCTCCTACCGTCGGCCTCTTCCAGACGATGCCTTTTGTTTTGTGCGAGTTTGGCCCTAATTCTTTATAGCCCAGAGAAGGCGCGGCGGCCGGGAAAGAGGGGTCTTGAAAAAGCTTGCCCGCCTCCAGACACTCGTTCCTCAGCGTGTGAAAGTCCTGGTTCAAGTACTTGACGGCTTTGGAGTTGGAGCCCAGCCCTTGCGCGATCTGCCTGTCCTTCGCTAGCTTAGCGGCAATCCCAGCCATGGTGCTGCTTCACCACGCGCAGCCTTCCTCTCTGCAAGGAAGCCCCGGCGAGTGGAGGGGATTCAGAGCCAAAGTGGCCGAGGGTGATTCATTTCCAGGAGAGAAATAACAGCGTCTCTCTCTCTCTCTCTCTCTCTCTTTACCCGGGGTGTGGCTGGTTCGGCCTTCACGGGACAGACTGGAGGAAAGGGGCCGCGAGCCTCCTCCTACGGCTTCTTGCCGAGCTCACTGGACCAGCGAGGCTGACTCCTCTGCAGTTTTTTAAAATATGTCAACAAACGGTTGGGGATCGCGAAAGTGATCTCCGTTTTTTAGGGTGGAAAGGTGCCCGCCGCCCCGTCCTCCAAGGATCTAGCTATTTTCCTATCTCATTCGAAATGACTGGGCAGCATACCAATAAAACAAACGATTTATGTTTAGTATTCTCCTCTGCATAAAGTTTCCACAGTATTAAAGCAACATTTTTAAAGAGCACAACTGCAAAAATCAGCAGCAATAATAATGGCAATAAAAATATAATAAGGCAATAGAAATATCAGTAAAAGTTATAAAAATGCTAACAAAGCAAAAATCCTGAGAAAATAAAAATAACTTGCTCTCAAAGGGCCATTGTAAAAAGCCGTTCAGTTACTCTCTCTATAGGGCAGGAGCACCATAACTGAAAAAACCCTTTTTTCCCCTGCCTTGTCATCGCTTGTAAAAACTCCTTTTCCATTACAGATAAACTATTCAACCTGTGATTCCTTGCTCCTGAAATCACTGCTATGAGATCCTGTGCATTTCAACTCAGATACAAGTCTGGCTTGTGTTGGTACAACGTGGTTATCCTTTAAAAGCTTGGTTTTCACACTTAAAACTAATGTTCTGAGTTTGGAGAACATCCTGAAGTAAAAAGTAAACTGCATCAGCTGGATTTACACATCACACTAGGCTAACATGTGATTGGGTTGTTTGTAGTTCAGTTGTGTTGTGCCTATTGGGGTTGATGTTGAAGAAAACTTGAGAAAAGTTGAAGAAAAATTAGGAAGAGAGCAAGTCAGCGGCAAAATGGATAGATTCAATTACAAGACAAATGAATGCACCACTGAGAGATCTAAAAGCTCAAAGAAAGATCATTCTGGAGAGAAAGTATTCACATGCTCTGACACCAAAGTTGATGTTAATTAACCACTAATCACAGTGTAGTATGGTGTGTCTAAAACTAGCCTAGTCAAAGGCTAAGCCTCCCATCCTACTAAATGAGGTATAAAGATGTGCCTTTAGAGGGCACATTGTCATTACACAAACATTTGCATGATGTTACCTTTGTCTCTTTGCAGACTGCTACAGAGGCTGCCTGACGGGGCATTGCGCAGTGTTATACATGCAGATTTAACACTTCTGGAAGAATTTAGACATATTTTTAAAAAGCATATTTAATATTCATTTGAAAGAGTGTTACATCTATTTTTTTTTAAAAAGTACCAATGCTCCCGTATAGAGGTGGCTGCAGAGAAGTCAAAAAATCAACAGACATAGAGAAGCAGAAGCATTTGATCATGTAGTCATTAAGTACCCGTTTGATTATTTTTTTTTGACTCCTCACTTTGATTCCCTTTCTTTGCTTGATTTAGATCAGACTACCACGTTTCACAGCTTCTGCCAAGGAGTGGGGAGTGGGGTTGTGAGGCCATTCTTTTTACCATTTTTATTCCTAGAGGGAGCCATTTGGCCTACTTTGTGTAAGTAGAGGCTAATCTGGGCTACTGAGATCTGTTAGCTATAACCATCTGCTGTCATCACCGAATTCTTCTGGGCAAGATTTTGAAATATATAGGAACCAATTATACTTTTGTTTGTTATCTCTTTTAGCCTAAATGCCAGGCCACAAGCAAGCAGAGAGGCGTGAAATTGGTCCAAGATTGCCCAGTGCTCCTTGCAACCCCTTCACTATACCAGTGATCTGTCTTTCCTACTATTTCTAAAAAAGTGACTAAGTGATTAACTATTAAAGCCAAGTTCAGACATATCCAGGTTGACAGGATGGGGAAATGGAGGAGAAGCATAGGATAAAATTGGAGGACCTGATGTGAAAGCCCGATTGAAAGCTTCCATCCCAGACACCTGTCACTTTTACTCAAACCAGCCTATCCATACTTTAATGACAGCAATTGATGACTGTTTTTCTAGCCTGCAGGTGACACTGCACTGCAGGGGTAACACAGCCAGGGGAATCCACCAATCTTTGTCTTTGATGTATGTCTCAAGAAAACTATAAGGGCAGAACTTATTACTGAGGCAGAATAGAACTTGGCCCTAGGGCTGCACAAATTACTCCCGCATACCTTTTTGGCAGCTGAAGAATGAGAGGAATGCACATTAACACAGTGATGAGGAACAGCCCTGTACAGTATTTTTCAGGACAAAGTGGAAGCTACAGAATTAATATCTTCGCTAGAAAGTTAAATTCATTAAAAATAATGTAAAATTAGTTACTTCAGTAAAAAAGTGTAAAAATCAGAACGTATTCTTTCACAAATATAAGTTACAATATAGAATAAAATTTATTGTTCCAGGTGAAAAAAAATTTCCACAAAGATAGATTGAAAGCATATTTAGTTGTTTTACCATTGTTTATATTCCATTGTCACAAAAATTCTCATAGCAGGTGAAAAAGAAAGGAACAGCTAAAACAGTCTCACCACAGTTCTAAACTAAAACAGGAAAAAGCAAAGCAATTAAGAGGTTCTAAGAAAGAAAAATAAACCCTCAAGCAACCGTTCTACCCTATCATTTTTAGTCCTTCACTGGTTTTAGAAACAGTGTAAAAGTATGCATATAACTTAATAGTTTTTAAAATAAACACAGGGCTTCAGTTCTATGCAGGTTAACTCACTAAATTCAACAGGTTAAATTAAGAGAAAATGGTTTTATACATCATTTTCAAAAGCAAATGTGCTGTATCTTCTGATTTCTTGAAAGTTTTCTTTCACATCCTAAAAGAAACTTGTTTTTCAAAATATTTTGAGAAGGACTTTTTGGGTTTCTTTTGTTTTTTATTATTTCTGGCATAATAGATAGGGTTTTAAAGATTTTTAAAAAGATTAGAAAGAATATCAGAAAGAAAAGCTTGGAAATGGATGTGATAGCTGGCAGTTAAAATTTTTGAAATACATCTAGCATTTGATTGTTGAAACCGGATTATTTGATTTTAACAAATAAACAAAGCCCGATATGGGCTGATAAATCTGGATTGGATTAGTCCATGGCCAAGTGGCTTGGGACTGGGGTATCTACGGGACCGCCTCTTGCCACCATCAGCCTCCAACCGACCTGTGCGTTCCCACAGGGCAGTCCTCCTTGGAATACCGCCGTCAGGTCGATGTCGCCTGGCGGCTCCAAGGGCTCAGGCCTTCTCTGTGGCTGCGCCCTCCCTCTGGAATGAACTCCCCCC
>JAEANM010014130.1:0-14129 GCA_017656035.1 Myanophis thanlyinensis | reverse complement strand
AGATACATTGTTTGGTGTCTGTTTGTGTAGTTGTTTGTTTGTTTGTTGTTGAAAACTTAATAAAATTTTTACAAAAAAAAAAAGATTTGCTGATTCAAAAACAGAACTGTAGTACCTGCAAATTTCACTGCAGTTATGGAAGATGAATGTTCATCCAGGGTTTGTTGTAGGCTATAGTCCTTCTCTGCATCCAAGACATGAATCAATCTATCCCGACTTGCGGATACTAGAAGCTTCAATCCTGTTAAGGAGACAAAAAAAGGAGCAGAATGCTTATTTATCTGAAACTGAGGTTCTTTGACTAATCATTGATGAATACGCTGGCATTCGGATAATTGTAGAACACAGATGGTTCATGGAATTAAACAAAAAACATATTGTGAACTTGGGTTATTAGGGTTACCAAGAAACAAAGAGGATATACCCAGCCAAGTCCTTTGCAATAACCTTCATCAGAAACAGGACCAGTGAAAAGAGATTGAGACAAAATCCCAAACAAAAAAGAAATATTTCCATAAAGATAAGCAATCTACTGCAATTTTAAGGACATTCACTGTTAGAATGGGTGTACATTCTCAATATTGTTGAGTGGATCTATTACAGCGGGACTGCGCAGGAGTCAAGTAAAACAAAATTTGGCAATTCTCAATCTGTTATTAGCACTTGTTATTTATAATGGCAAGAAATAAAAAACCATACCACTTTACAAAGATTTATAATGTTTTTGAATAATGCAGAATGTGTAGGAATGGCAACCAGGAGTACATATATAACATGTATCAACTGGAAGGTTGACTCCAAAACAGCCTGATCTAATTGCTTTACTTGTAGGCCCAAAGAATCTACCATTTGGCCTTTCTATCTTCCATTAGTGAAGCAGGAGCCTGATCATCCACTCTATTTCAAGGGCAGTGGTGGTACTCAGCTAGGACGCACCAGTAGCAAACCAGTAGTGGCGATGAGCATTTGGTCCCTCCCACCTGTCCCTGCACTATCCTCTCCTATATTCCCTTCTTTTTTTTTCTTTGTAGCTCAGCTGAATTGTGCGGAACAGCTGTTTTCCGTGCCTCTGCAGCCTTCCTACTTACCCGGGCTGCCTCCAGTAAGTTCAATATTTGCAGTTTAGAAGCCGCGCGGCAGCAAACCAGTAATAAAATCAGTTGCATCCCACCACTGTTCAAGGGAGAAGAGAATGAGATCCTCTGAATTCAAAAATAATCTTTCAGTGAAGATACTTGTGAGTACTTTCACTGAATTTATTTTATTTATTTATTTAATTTAATTTATATAACGCCCCCTCTCCCTCAGGACTCGGGGCAGTTTACAGCCAATAAAAACAAAATAGAAATACAAAATGCAGTTAAAATCAATTGAAATAATTAGATAACGGCTGATTAGATAACAATTAAAATACAATTTAAATAATTAAAATCAGAATCCACAATTTAAAATCGATTAATATAAAATTAAAATTTAGATTTAAAAGTTAATTAACCCTCAGGTATCAGGCCAGGCCCGCTTGTTGAAATAAATGGGTTTTCAGGGCGCGTCGGAAACCCTGGAGATCCGCAATAATACGAATCTCCGGGGGAAGTTCATTCCACAGGGTGGGTGCCGCCACAGAGAAGGCCCGTACCCTCGGGGTTGTCAGACGACAACGTCCAGAAGATGGAACCCCGAGGAGGCCAACCCTGTGGGAGCGGACTGGTCGGCTGGAGGCTGATGGTGGCAACAGGCGGTCCCGTAAGTACCCGGGTCCCAAGCCATGCCAGAAACAGTGGCATTTAATGCTGGGAGAAAATTGAAAGGATTGGATTGCAACCTGACAAGCTTTTAGTTAGGTGTACCACAGTGCTAATCATAGCTAAACATCTGCAATTAATCTGTCAAATGTGAACTGTGAGTGGCTGCTGTAGTTTAGTATGTGATGGGAAATACCATGGTTTAGGTCTGAAATCAAGAGACCCCTAACCAAAAGATACAGGAGACACAAACTCCTGAATGTGAAGTTAATATCCTGAATATAGATAACCCATGTTTCTCTTCATAACAGGGTGAAACGTAGTGCACCTCAGAGGCAAAATAGGAACAGCCCGGAAAACATGAAGCCACTGATACCATGGAGGCAGGGAAAATTGTATGTCCTGTGGAGTTTAAATACAGTTAATCCTGAAAATTTGGGGGGTGTGTCACTATCCAAGACTGAATTGCCTTTCCCAGCAATAGATTTTCCACAAGCAGACTGACAGTTTGGATATGAGAATCCTAAGGTACAGTGCTTGGCAGGATAAAAAAAGCAGTCAACAGGGATGGTAAGTTAGATGAATTGGCAATGAGACTGCTAGTACCACTTATTATTATTATTGTACACTTTATTCATTAAACATGAAACTCAATCTGAACATTTAAAAATGTGTCACATTATCGACTGAACTGATGGTTGATACGAATTGCTATCAGCATTCTAGGTATCGACCAAGTACCTTCTCAAAATGTATGTTGTTCCAAGTTGTGCAGTTTTTTTGCAGTTCTGCTGGTGTTATTGCAGGAAGCTGCAATTTCTTCATGTACTGTGTAAAGTTCTTGGACATGGTCCCAAGATCCCTGATGACAATAGGTATCACTGTCACATGTTTCATCCGTAATTGGATGGTTTCGATGGCCAGGTTTCGATATTTTGTGATTTTTTTTCTAGTTCTTTTTCTTCAACTCTAGCATTTCCTGGTATAGCAATATCAATAAACTGTACACTTCGGTTATAGATGACTGTGACATCTGGTGTGTTGTGTTCTAAATGACGATCTGTCTGTATTCGAAAGTCTCACAAGATCTTTACCTTCTCATTTTCAGCAACTTTTTCCACTTTGTGCTCCCATGACTTTTCGGATTATTATTACCTGCCCTTAATAGTCTGGTATTATTTGACTTATCGGATAGGTTTTGAGGGACTAGTTGAAAGACAACTCTACTGCTCACAGTGCAAAAAAGGAAGATATTTAAGGGATCCAAATTTTACCAAGAATTAAGCAGAAGACAGATTAACTGGAAGGTTGGGTTGATGCCTATTACTTATTAAGGCTTTCTGCTTGACAGATCCAACAAGTCTTGGTTGTCTCCTGATCCATTTGAAAAGATCAAACAATACTGACCATAAACACAAACACATAAACACACATTGCATATTTAGACCTTGTAAAATACTATCTTCAAAGTCAGCTGGTTCTAAATGGTCAAACTTGCAAGAAATTATGCAATGGCTCACACAACTACAAACAATAATTAAAGCCTAATGATAATGCTAAGGAAAGAAAAAAAGAAATAAACAATTTAATCATCTGCCAAATATGGTAGACAAAAAGAAATTTAGAAAAAGAATGGAAATTGCACCAGTGTGGCACCAAGCAAGTGGGACTCTGTCAAAAGTTGATTTCACAGGGACTATCTAAGATGTATGTATGTCTTCTTGAAGAATGCCAGATATAATTTAGGTGCATTTAATTCTTCTTATTTTTATTACTTTATATTATGTTAAATGATTTTTACTTGGATATGTTAATGCTACTTCAGAATAACAGAGTTGGATGGCATCTTGGAGGTCTTCTAGTCTAAACCCCTACTGAAGCAGGAGACCCTAGACCAGTGATGATGAACCTTTGGGACTGAGTGCCCAAACCGGAAAGCGTGTATACTGGAAACCTAAATATCAGCTGATGTGCCGGAAACCTGAACACACCAGCTGGGCGGCGGGAGGCGGGGCATCCCAACACCGGCAGCTCTTTTGTTTCGTTCTGAAACTTCTGTTTCTCTGAAAATGACGTTGAGAAACACCACGGGGAAACGCAGTGGAGCTGAGCTGGGATGACGGTGTGTGTGCCCACAGAGAGGGCTCTTTATGCCACCTCTAGCACCCGTGCCATAGATTCACCACCACTGCCCTATACCATTCCAGACAAGTGGCTGTCTCTTCTTAAAAGCCTCCAGTGATGAAAAGCCTCCACAACTTATGAAGGCAAGCCATTCCACTGGTTAATTATTCTGACAGGAAATTTCTCCTTAGTTCTAGGTTGCGACTGACTGACTGACTGACTGACTGACTGACTGACTGACTTTGCATGTGATATTGGTAAAACACTGTTAAGTACCAGAAGTTCTAGGAAACCAATATTCAAGATGAATGGATTAATGAATCAGTCAATCAAATCTTACCTGTCTCTGGCCTGGAATATTCAAGGCAGAGGATTTCTGAATCATGGGCTTCTACCTTCAGCATCTCTCTCAGGGGCTTCAATTCATAGATCCTATGAAAATGATACAATCAAGTAAGTGATTAGGAGGATTCTTTTGGTGTTATTATGCAGAGACACATTCTTCAAAACTTCAAGGTTTACCTGAGAGTGCCTATCCTATCACCTGACGCCAGGTGCTCCCCAGTAGGGCTCACACACACTGTGCGAATCCCCACTTTTGTATCTATGGCCTGTGTGTCAGCCTTCTCTACACCTCCAGCTGTATTGTATTCTGTGTCCAAGAGGGCCTGAGTGTTTTCATCTACATAGATGATTTTCATCAAATCCTAATGAGACAAAACAAAAGATTCCATTTGAAGCAAGCAGATGAAAGCAAAGGGAGGCATAGAATAAAAGCAGTATTGTTTGCTAATATGTTTCTTAATATCAGCAATAAAGAGACAAAACTGGAAATACAAAACACCATGGCAAAGCAAAAAAATCCCAATCTTTCTAGAAATCTTAACTGAGACCTGTGAATCAGAGATTGAAAATAATATTATATTTTGGGCAAATATACTGTAATTAAACTAGATACAAGTCAAAAAAAGCTATAAAGCTAAAAATGTACATGGACGGTGATATAGGACAGTAATGCAAGAATATAACTTCACAGAAAGTTTCTGTGCAAGGCCCTGTAATGCACTGTGGAAATAAAAATTGGCAAAAAAGTGCTGTAAATTCCATAGCTTTATGTAACTAATTTGTTTCATTTTTTTCCACCATATGGTTGTATACATACACGGTTGAATACATTAAAACTGAAGATAGAGAATAAGAAGAAAATCGCATCTATTCAAATCAGTTCTGAGATAAGGTTATTTACGGTAACGTTACAAATACATTTCCAACCTTGTTTGATTCTTCCCTAGAAAACAAAATACCAGAATGCCTAAACTATTTTAGGACACTTATACAGCATTATGCATTCATACTTAGCCAGCTGATTTGTACACATATATTATTTTAACACTATACTCAGAAGACATCAACAACATACAGTAAGTACATAGTTGCATAGAACCAATTTGATTAAGCAATCACACATTATTCATTCCAAAAATGAATAGACTGATGCACACACAAATACAAACATATAGTCCACTCTGGGAGACTGAAATAGCAATATTCCAGGGTAGCTTTCATAGATGAACCTTATCTTAGTTACTGGTGTAAGCAAAAAAAAAACAATAACCGTGCATTGACAAGAGAAAGTGTAAAATCAATAAAATGTAAGTCACCCAGAGTTGGGCCCTCTCAAAATTATCTAAATAAATACATAAATATTCTGCACACAATGGGCTGCTCTTTTCCACTTCACCCTGAAGTCAAAGATTAAGTCATGTGACCTGTTCTGAGCTCAGATAGTCTTACATTGCTCAGGATGTTTCGATGCAAGGAGGCTGTGTGGATATTTGAGCTCTCAGTGTTCCACAGACGGATGGTGTTATCCGAGGAGCAAGTGATGAAGGTGTTTGGAGGCAAACAAGACTGATTGCTATCCTGTACCTCAGGATACACCTAGGGGGAGAGAAATTGTAACAGAATTAGAAACATACTCTATATTCTCCAAAACTGGGGGGTGAGGGTGGTTTTAACTGTCAAAGAAGGACCGAGCCCAAGAGAAAACAGGCCTCCTTATTGGTTGTATTGGTATGAGAGAGAGGTAAAACTCCTCACTCTTGCAATTTCTATTAAAATATTCTGCTCTCCCAAATTATCAAGGTATACAAACCCCATTTTGTTAATCTTTGACGCTGGTTTTACCAAGACTGATTATAGTATCAGATTTAAGCTTCACAGAATGAGGTGATTGGGATAGTGTGGCAATTGGACTTTCTATAGGAATTTGTCAACAGGAATCCCAAAGATTCTTTTCTGATGCAAATGAAACCACCGCATATTTCATTATCCTTTGAGCATTCTTACACATCTAGGCCAGCAGGGAGCAGCACTTGGCTACTGCCGTAATTGTGATAACAAGAAGGAAGGTGCAAACTGAACCTTTATTCTAATTCCAAAGAGAATTAATCAAGACAATATGGAAAGATACTCAGGACATGCATGCAGTAAAGTACCTTAATTTTAACTGGATTTTGAAAGAACACTACACAAATGACTAACACCAAGAACTGGGACAATAACCCAAGGCCTGAATATATTCTTGTAATAGAAAATCAACAGAATGTGCCTGTCCTGCACCCACACAGACCATTACTGTAGACAAGCAGTCAGAGAAATCTCCATTTCTTATTACCCAGATTTAGGTTTTCATTTAAAACAGTTGCTTTACATTATTGTCTGAAGGCTGATCTACATTCTAGCAGATACACAAGTTCAGCTATGTGGCTAAAGAAATATAGATTTTCTCTTTTTTTTGTTTTTTGTTTTTTGCCTTCCATTAATTCATTCCTACATGGTTAATCATTAGTATGCATGAAAAATATAACCTAAATAATACCTAAAACCAAAACTGCAGTGATATCTAGTTATAAAGAAAAAATCACACTGGAATTTTTTCCATAATGGAAAGTGCCTTCTTTATTCTGAAAAAACATTAATTTTGTAGGAAATCAGAAATGATACTACTGGTGACCCTCATTGCATCTGTATCAATATTTGTGACACATTACCTCAATGTTCCAGACACAGGAGGAGTGGTATAATGCAGAATAAACCTTGCCCACTTTCTTGGGGTCTTTGACATCCCACACATACAAGCTGTGATCATTGTAAACACAAGACAGCCACTGGTTATTCGGATCAAAGGTTAAGGCAATGGTGTCTGGATACTTGGCATCAGTCACATTAGAGAAAAGCCGACTGCAAAAAGATAATACAATGGATAATTTTTAAGTAGTCAATATATGACAGTACAAAAGACAGCAGGTTTGCTAAAAGGAGAAAAACACAGAAATTTGCCTGTACTACTAATATTTTTTACGGTGACGTATTTTTATACTCTTAGTCAGTTCTAGTATTCCAAATGCTGCACATACATCACACCATTGTAATTGTATAGCAATCCTATAACTTCAGTCAGCCTTGTTATCCTCGTATTTCAAATGTACTGAGAGTGTGTGGTGGCTTACGGCCATATGAATGCATGACTTAGCTGCCCTAAAAAAAAAAAGCAGATCTAATCTCTTTCCTTCAGCCAGACAAGAATAAATTGTAATCAGATCTCAGACTGAACAGATTTGGTTTCATACAGCATTATCCTATCTTGATTGCAATAATATTAGGGCTTTACTCCTTACTACTGTTGAGTTTCAGATCAGATGTAATGCACTGATTGCACGAGATGGCACATTGCACTTATAGATGACCTGTGGAAGGGTCAGGACAGGAATGGTCACCCATCCTAGTCCTCTCAGCAGCTTTCAGGACCATCAATCATAGTATCCCTTGGGACCAGCTTTGGAGGGAGAGTGAGAAACAGCATTGCAGTGTTTCTCTTCCTTCCTCTGAGGATGGTTCCAGTTGATGTTAGCAGGGGAGAGAGATCTGCACCTGGAACTGTGTTCTGAAAAGTTCCTCAGAGCTCTACATTCTCTTTAACAGCTACATTAAGCAGATAGGTGAGGTATTCCATCAGTGCGGGATTAAGTATCGTAAGTATACCAATAATGCTCAATTATGCAAACACACACACGTACACACAGCCACACACATAGACCAACCCAGACACACCAGGCTGGTTTCACTTCAAGTTTCTTTCCCATTGTCTGGAGGCTGTGAGGCTAAGAAAGCTGTGAGGATAGAGAAAATAGGCTTTGGCTTAACCCAAGCAAGACTGAGCAGCTGTGGGCTTTAGGGGCACAGAGATTCTATGGAATTGCCCTATTTAGTTTTGGATAGTTCATAGTTTAGCTCACTTCCCCAAAGAAAAGTGATGCGCAGTGGTCAGTTTTTTGTTTTTTTGTTTTGCATTCCCACCTCCTGCTTGAAAAGTAGATGGTAGTCATGAGGATGGGATGCTTTCCCTATTTCTTCTGTGAACTCTGTCAGATACTGTTGGGCCCCCCAGACAAAACTGTAGTTCCATTCTCGCAGTTCATCTCATTTTTTAAAAAAGAATATGCTTGAATAATAATAGTACTGTGCTGACAGTCAAATATTTAATAAAACTGTGAGCTCTTAGAAATACCTAGGCAACCTTGGCACAAAGAATGGATTGCCTGAATTGGTTATCATGACAACGGTGCATTTCAATTTCTTTTTAAACTCCAGGGGAAAATATGACTTAGAATAACTTTACTGTCACTTTGAATGTATACTAATTGGTATACATTATAATGAAATTTCATGCAGCTCTTAAAGGGCCACCTCCTCCAACATACACTACTACGTCAGTGTTTCTCAACCTTGGCAACTTTAAGATGTTTGGACTTTGACTCCCAGAATTCCCCAGCCAGCTGACTGGGGAATTCTGGGAATTGAAATCCTAACATCTTAAAGATGTCACGGTTGAGAAACACTCCACTACATAAACATGACAAAATAAATAAATACAAAATTATGCATATACCAACACATATTATATGACACAGAGAAATAACACAGTCTAATTCAGAGGTATACTGGAACATGGTGAAAAAAAAAAATCTTGTAAGTTTACCAAATGAATGGGCAGAGGGAACAAAGCTGTTACAGAATCTGGTAGTCCTGCTAGAAATATTTCGAAACCTCCTGCCAGAGGGGAGCAACAGAATCAGACCATAAAGTGGGTGTGGGGGTCTCTAACAATGCTTTGAGCTCCAAGCGCAAAGTGGTTATAAGCAGTATCCTGAATAATAGGAATTGAGCTTCCTATAATCTTCTCAGCTGTCTATACCACTCTCTGTATGGACTTTCTATTTGAGGCACTGCTGCCACCAAACCAAACAGTGATGCAGTTTGTTAAAACGCTCTCAGTCATGCCTCTGTAAAATATCTCATCTAACTTGTTTTCTGTCATCTAACTTTTCTCTTCCCATCTCTCTGCCCACAAGATCTATTAATGCTTTGTAAGCTTTTAGCAACTGTTATGGTCAGAGCTTTAGCAGGGTACTGCCATGGTAAACTAACAGAGAGAAATAGAAATAAGTAAAAATGTACAAAGCATCTGTCTGTGCTCTTGGAACATCCTCATGAGCTTCCAATGCTTGGACTCCTGGCCTCGGGGTTTTTTTTTTTAGTGACTTGGAAAGGCCAAGATACTGTGCAGTTTAATATATGATCTGCCAGTTTAGTTTTAGAAGCTGTAAACTTGGAAAGCTATGCACGTGCACGCTGTTGTTCCTTAGCTCATTTGTAGTAAGCTCCCTTTGAACTGCAGTTTTGCCTTGCATGGCCAGGTTTTTGTGACAGACAGAACGAACAATTAATGAGAGCTGCATCTTAAAATTGGAAGGATTTGAAGATGTGGAATTGCTCACAGGGCTTAGAGCAATTTCGTACTCTTACAGTCCATTAGAAAATGTGGAGAAGGGGGCCATCTCAGAAGGAACCATCTGAAAGTAAAGGTATGAGTCCAACATAGAAAATCATTCTACTACTCTGCCTTAGAAATTGGATGAGGAAGGAAAGAATAAACAATGAACATTACAAAAGACGCAAAAAAGGAAATAGAGTGAAGAGTTACAACATATTTCTAAATCAGAAAATTAAAAAGCAATTTACATGTTTTAATGCACGACCTTGGCAGGCTCTTGACATTTATCCCAGAACCATTTCTGCCAACCTCCTCAAACATAATGCCGTGCATTGACTGGGGATGACAGATGTTGCAGCTTAGCACAGGTGAAAGTACCCCTTTCATAAGCAAAGTTTTTCCGTCTAATAAATTTTATTTATTTATTAATTTATTTATTTGTAAAATGTATTGACCGCCCCTCTTACCTCAAAGTAACTCAGGGCGACTTACAAATGTACTTGCAAATGCAAGATGGAGAGTGAAGCTAAATTCTGACGCAAGTTGTTTCTGACTTTTCCTACCTGGCGTCGGTAATGCTGGCGATATCCGTCCCTAGGAAGTGCGGTTTAGGGAGCGTGGTCACAAAGTGAAGATTTGAAGGATTAAAAATTCGAACAGTACCATCAGCACAGCCACAGAAGATGTAATCGTGGTTCACAGAGATGCAGTTTGCCACAGTAGTCTGGGGACATAAGATATCAGCATGAGCCAGTACGTAACACAACAAAGCATGAAAGAAAAATATTAGTCAAGAAAGAAGGGGAGGAAACTGAAGCAAGATGAGATGGAATCACTAAGCATAAGGGGAAAAAACTAAACTGGAGGTATTCCTCCATTAACTACGAAACTGTTTCTGTAGGACAACTATTATTATAAGCTCTAATTTTCAATAATTAGACTAGTGCAATGCTACGTGCAAACCTATGGCATGCGTGCCACAGGGGCACTCAGAGCCCTCTCTGTGTGCACATGCGCCGTCACCTGAGCTCAGCTCCACCGCATTTCTTTGTGGCGTTTCTTGCTGTTATTTGCAGGGAAACAGAAGTTTGTGGGATTAAAAAAAAAAGTTAAGTGAATCAATTCCAACTTCTTGTGAAAGAAAAAGAAAGAAAAAGATCTCGTCTCTCGGATGTCAGTTGCTTTTCCTGCAGAGCTGTGGGTGTTGTGATGCTCTACCTCCCTGCTGACCAGCTGGTCTTTGGCTGTCCGGTACACACGCAGGAGTGCATGCACGCTCACCCCTTACAGTTTGAGCACTCGGTCTCCAAAAAGTTCGCCATCACTGGACTAGTGTGTCTCAACTTTGGCAACTTTAAGATGTGTGGATTTCAACTCCCAGAATTCCACAGTCAGAATAGACAATCTGTGCCACTTGTTACCTATTGAAAACTGTATCGGCACTACACCAGAGTGAAATCACAGCCACCTCATAGAAACTCAGCAATTTGGTCAATGGACACTTAGCAAGCTCAACGAGGAAAGAAGGGTGACTAAAACAAAAAAAGAATTGAAATGGAATGAACGTGGCCAAATGACCAGAACAGCATTCAAGAACAATAACATTTGCACACAGGGATTTAGATACTTCACTGAAAAAGATTTCCCTTCTATTAGGAATGGGAAATAACACTATGTAAAGCAACAGAAAAAATAGACATCGTTCCTGATGAAGACTCAATGACATTCCAGTTTTTAAATTCTACTGCAGTGAGCACAATTGCAAAGAGGAAAAAAAAAAAGTCGACAAATGGAAAGGATGTTAAGGTAGTGGCGTGTCGGAAACAAGAGACATTAGAACTTACTGTGAAGCTGTCTGTGTTCTAAGTAAAAGAGAGAAGGGGATTTTCAGTGCCAAAAGAAAAAAGAAGGAAAAGAGAGAGAGAGAGAAAGCGCATTCAGTTTGAAGAGTAAGCAAGGGCTTAGGAAGTGGGCTCTTTTTTAAACAAGAAGCAAAGCCCTAAATCTTTGCATTTACCATTTCATGAGGAAAAGATTTTCACAATGTCTTTCAACATTTAACACATCGTTCAGCATCTACAGACAATGGGAAATTGAGACACAGATCTAGGAAATAGTTAAATCTAGGGGAAATCAATTTACATGTAATCCCAAAGGCACTTTTTTTCAAGAGGCAACTGGACTTTCTTGTTTTTCTTTTGAAGACATTTCGCTTCTCATCCAAGAAGCTTCTTCAGCTCTGACTGGATAACGGGGAATGGAAGGATTTATACTCCTTGCAGACAGCTGATCATTTGTATTCTTTTAGAGGGTTCCCCACCATCCAGTCAGAGCTGAAGAAGCTTCTTGGATGAGAAGCTAAATGTCTTCAAAGAAAATCCAGAAACTCCAGTTGCCTCTTGAAAAAAGTGCCTTTGGGACAACCATGACCTGGATGATGACTGAGAACCTCCATAGATAATTTATATGGAAGTTCTCCTACATAGGTGAGCTTCAACCAATCACTCTTTTTCCATCTTGGTTATGCAACTGAAGCAGAGTACTAGTGCATGGCTGAATGGATACAAGCACAATTGAACAGGTCTAAAATAGTTTGTGGTTATATTAGGAATGGGCTGTAAAATTGGTTGTTTTCTAATGAAACAGATATCTTCTGATGCCATGTTCACCAGCAGTTTCGAGACTATTTTTGACCTGAGTGAAACACTGCAAGATTTACAAAACTACAGGAAGCGACAGTTAAAATATATCAAGCAGAGAATAAGAATGCAATTTAAAATCACCAGTATAAAAAAGTTGTTGAACTTTTCTACAGAGCAACCATTTCTCTTCAGTAATTTCTCCTAATGAAATATACTTAATAATACCCAAAACTAGTTAGGAGAAAACACTTGGACAGAAGGATTGCCATACTTATACAGGTAGTCCTCAACTTATGACCACAACTGAGCCCAAAATTTATGTTGCTTAGTGAGACATTTAAGTTAATTTTGCCCCATTTTACGACCTTTCTTGACACAGTTGTTAAGTGAATCACTGCAGTAAAGTTAGTAAGCATGGTTACTAAGTGAATCTGGATTCCCCATTGACTTTGCTTGTCAGGAGGTCATAAAAAGGGATCACATGAGGTTGGGACACAGCAATGGTCATAAGTATGAACCAGTTGCCAAGCATCTGAATTTTAATCACATGGTCATGGGAGTGCTGCAAAGGCCATAAGTGTGAAAAATGGGTCATAAGTCACTTTTTTCAGTGATGTCGTAACTCTGAATGGTCACTATTCTGTTGTAAATTGAGGATTACTTGTACAGTAGATTCAGATTAACAGAGTTGGAAGGGACCTTGTAGGTCATCCAGTCCAACCCCCTCACTCAAGCAGGGGACCCTACCTATACCATTTCTGACAAATGGCAGTCCAGTCTCTTCTTGAAAGCTTCCAGTGATGAAGCTCCCACAATTTCTGAAGGCAAACTGTTCTATTGGTTGATTGTTTTCATTATATTTCTCATATCTACTTAATTTAGATCTCTTTTTTTTTCATACAAAAGGTACCAGACATTATCCCATCCAGACATCCATTCCTACGCTAGGAAAACTGGTAGAATTGAAAGATCTTCTCATCTCTAACATGAACAGATATCCAAGTGTAACAGGATGCTTACCCTCAATTCCACCCACTTGTCCAGTAGCCTCTTGTCGTTGAATTCACACAGCAGACCAGAGGAAGTGATACAAAAAGTGCTGTCTGCTTTTTTACCCCTGCCACATGCCACATCTGTAAAAAAATTGTTCCTCAGTTCTCCGAGCAAACCGGAACGCCCAAGCAAGGGGACTGTAGCATTCACCTGGCATGAAAGAACCAACATGTCAAGACAGTTTTGCTTTGGGAAACTGGAATGGTTTGATTAACACTTAGCAAAAATACTCATAAATCTGACATAATTCTCTTGGTCACAAATATCTTCCCTTCTTTCAAAAGCATCAACAACATTCTTTACCTTAGAGGTTTTGCTATCAGCCAGATACCAAAATTTGATGTGCCGGTTTCCAGCTGTAACAAAATAGCTGCAATCCTCAGAGAATGAAACTGCTGTCACTTTGCTTGAGACTTTATTGGCTGCCACAACAATGTTTTTCTGGAAAGAAGACAGTTGAGCAAGTCAGATGTTAATTAAATCTATTTGTCTGATTTGTGCAAAAGATCTCTGGGAATACATAGCAATACCTCCCAAAGCATATACATGAAAATATACATGAAAATGCTACAGCCTCCCACAGACCAAGTGATAAAAATTAGTTTTGTATTATTCAGGGAACACTATCAGTTAATTTGTAGTATTCTTGTTTTTTGATTTAACATTAGTACACTCTCACTTGATTTAGTTTTAAAGACTTTATCATCAACTTTATATTTATTTATTTATTTA
>JAEANM010014129.1:0-14129 GCA_017656035.1 Myanophis thanlyinensis | reverse complement strand
CTTAACTTACCTGCGGTTGCGTAAGCATTTCACTGCATATTGTACCCATGTATGATTGTGTATGTGACCAATAAAATGTGAAATTGAAATTGAATTGAAATTGAAATGTGGCCAAGACACATCCTCTTTTTCCAACTTTTCTCTCCAACCTTGCTTCGTCATCCACTTCCACATTCACTAGAACTTGAAAGACCTACCCAGGTTTTGTTGCCTTCAGCAGGGAACTGCAACAAAGCACACGTGTGCAACCACCCACCCTGGGGAGAGGGGGGGGGAGAATGCTTTAATTAACCATTTAAAAGAAGTTGTGGGCCGCACAAAGCCGCAGCCTCAGGAGAACATGCTTTCCTGAGCGGTGATTTGCATGTTCCACCTTGAAGTCTCCCCACTGCCCCCAGAGCTGCTACACCAGTCAGTGCGCTTGCCGGCTGAATATACTGTATGTGTTGAACCAAAAGCAGACCTCTTGATGTGATTTTCATACATCTGGCATATAAATAACAAAGCTTCGTGCTGCAGTTTGCAGCTAATTAGTGGGTCAGGTTGGCAGATGTCTCGGGAGGAAGACGCCCCCTGTTGGCTGATCTCATGGCAGCTGCTTGTCCTGAGTTCCCCTTTGTCTAGTTTGGGTTTGTTTGGGTGCAGACGTTCTCCAGCACCACAGTTCAAGAGCTAGCTAGCTACAGCCTTCCCCCTGCCCCTCAGTGGTTACAAGGGTCTTTTCCCCCTCCCACTTCAAACCAGGCAAACGTTCCTTAGCAACTTTGCTTTTCTGCTCTGTTGCCATGACATTGCCACCCTGTCATCCTCAGTGGGGTGATTCAGGTCAGTCCTCAACTTATGACCAGAATGGAACTTGCCCGTTACGATTATAAGTCATCGTAAAGCAGGTCACGCACACGACCGACACAATTTTGTGACCTTTTCTGTGGCGGCTGTTAATCAAATCTGCGACGCAGCATGTTTGCTGAAAACCTGAAGTAAATATTGGGCTTTATTTTTATTTTATTTTTTTGCAAAAGCATAATAAATCATGGTCTGGTGACTGCAGGAGGTTGAAAATGATTATAAATGTGGGTTGCCCCAAATGCAGTAATATCAGTGTGAAGGGGGACAGCCGTCAAAATTTTGGATCCACATCATCTCTTGGGAGTCTGTTGTAACTTCGAATGGTCACTAAGCAACCGGTCGTAAGTCAAGAACTACCTATATAGGCTTCGCTCATTCTTAGCAGTACCTGTATCAGAGCAATGGTTTTTCCAATAAGCCAGCAACATCTAGGATTAGCTGTGAGGTCTATAAAATCTGTTACTGTCAGACATAAGTAATCAACCACAGTTTAGTTCAGAGCTCTTCAGATTTGTTACATGTTACCTATACACAAGAATCTGATCTACTAACAATCAAGACAAGTTGGCGCTAGACTTTGCACAATTTTTTTTCTGGAAACATTGTATTGTTAATTAAAGCTTATAAATCCGATGCTAGACCAATATTAGTATTGTTCAACTGTCTGGAATCCCCACCATATATCTGATATCAGTACAATCAAGCAGGTCCAGAAGTATTTCATAAGAAAAATCTTGCATTCTTCTGTACACAATAGAATTCCCTACGCTACTAGGATCGAAATTCTCCATTTGGATAACTTGGAATTGCGCCACTTGCAGTCAGATCTAGGTATTATATATAAAATTATACAAAGTAATGTTCTATAAATGACTTTTTCCGTTTCAATCATAATAAAACCGCTTAAAAACTGCTTTAAACTTAATGTAAATCGTTCCAAACTAGACTGTAAGAAATATGACTTATAATACAGTTGTCAAAGTCTGGAATGCTGTACCTGATTCAGTTGTTATCTGCTACAAATTTTCATAGTTTCAGTTGCAAATTGATTTCCATGGAACTTACATCATACCTAAGTGGAAAGTAGAGGGGGCATGCATGTGCACTGATGTGCCTATCGTCCCTGTCATTGTATTTTCTTATTTTTCTTATTCTTGTATCTGTTTTTACTGTTATTGTTTGGCAAATTCTAATAAATAAATAAATAGATTAGAGTCAATGGAATTCAAAGGGGACTTAGAGCTCTTGTGGGAGCATAGGGATTCCAAACTGATGACACGTTTGACCCCACCCTCAGACTCAGCATGGCCACCTCCTACAGTTACACTTTGCCACCTCTTACAGGTAGTCTTTCATTTCCTTTAATGAAATTCAAAGCTACAATAGCACTGAAAAAAGTTGACTTATGACCATTTTCCACACTTATAACCATTGCAGCATCCCTGTGGTCACACATGATAAAAAATTCAGATGCTCGGTGACTGGCTCATATTTATGATGGTTGCAGTGTCCCAGGATCACATGAGATCACCTTTTAACAACCTCCTGACAAGCCAAGACCACCTAGATAACAGAAGCAAAGTTAGGTGACCAGTAAAAGGTGAGATCACAGCAGCCCTTACTGGTCACTTGAGATTGATGTGGACATTCCTCCTCAAATCAAATAACTTTCGTACAACCCAAGACCAGAAAATAACAATATATAAGTGAGTAAATATAAATATACCTATAGTTCTGTACAGGTAATCCTCAACTTCGGACCATTACGGACCTGCGGACCTTCTGGCGCGCACTAAAAACCCACCTATTTCAGCAAGCCGGTCTGGCCTAGTACTTAACGGGGTTTTAAATTTTAAATTTAAATTTAAATTTTAGTTTTAATATTTTAATTAATTTAATTTTAACTTTTATAATTGAGTATTTAATGAATTAGCCACTTCTATATTGTATTTTAATTTGATTTTTAATTGTAATTTTCTATTTTTATCAGGCTGTGCACCGCTTCGAGTCCCTAGGGAGGGAGGCGGTATACAAGTGTAATTAATAAATAAATAAAATAAATAAACTTACAACCACAGTTAAGTCACTTTTTTCCATGCTGTTGTAATTTCGGTCACTAAACAAACTTACTGTTGTAAGTCGAGGACTACCTGTACTATAAAGGAGCCCTGGTGGTGTAGTGGTTAAAGTGTAGTATTGCAGGCAAACCGTGCACAGCCAGGAGTTCGATTCTGACCGGCTCAAGGTTGACTCAGCCTTCCATCTTTCTGAGATTGGCAAATTGAAGGCCCAGATTGTTAGGGACAATATGTAAATAATACTTAAATAATATTTTAAACCATTCAGAGAGTGCTGTAAAGCATGTTATGGCATGGTAGATAAGCCTAAATGCTATTGTTATAAATATATATATATGCAAGAGCAATAAACCAATGGAATAGCTTGCCTCCAGAAGTTGTGGGTGCTCCACTACTGGAGGTTTTTAAGAAGAGACTATATAGCCATTTGTCCGGAATAGTATAGGATCTCCTGCTTGAGCAGGGGGTTGGACTAGAAGACCTCCAAGGTCCCTTCCAATTCTATTATTCTATATTCTGTGTCTTATATCTATACGTGTGTACAGATATAAGATATATAACAAGGAACAAGAATAGATTCAATTCCACAAATTAACAGCCTATTGGTTTATTCCATATAATAATTAAACGGTATGCCAGAATTTTATATGCACAATTATTGGAATGTACCCAAAGTTATAATGTTATCATGGAAGAGCAGGCTGGCTGCAGAGGGTAACAATCGGACTTTTGTCTGGTTCATCTGACTGACAGAACTATTCTATCCTACATCTCTTTGCTGACTTTAAGTCAGCCTTTGATTTACTCTCAAAGGAAATTGTTGTTTTCCAGCCTTGTGGCTGTAGTAAGGTTATTTGATTTGATTTGACACCTCTGCATTCTTTGGTCAGCCTCATCTGCTGATGTAATGATATGTAAGAAATGCTTAGAGAAACAGAGCAAAGAGATGTTGCCTAGGGAATGGTCAGATAAGAGGCTGCATAGCCTTCAGATGGATAACAGGAGGGACAAGAAGCTCAGAAAGGATCCTTCCTTACTTCTCAGGCTATAAAGGCTTCTCTGCTGGCAGATGGTTTAGGATAATAAAAACAATGACAAATAGGCTGAAAAACAGCTTCTATCCCAGAGCAGTAACTACCATATTTTTCAGTGTATAAGACGTACTCCCCCTCTCCTTAAATGTGGGTGAAAATTGTGGTGTGTCTTATACACCGAATACAGCCTGTTTTGGCCTCCTGAGCCCCCACCCCCGTGTCACATTTTCACCAAAAACGGACCATTTTTGGCCTCCCAACCCCCCCCCCCTCATGCATCTTATATTACCTCTCTCCGCATCTTATACTACCACGCATCTTATATTACCAGAGACATTTTGTAGGCCTCCAGAAGCCTCTGTGTGGCTCATCTTCACCAAAAAAATGGGTGAAAAATGGGCCAATTTTTAGAGAAAATGAACCACGCGGAGGCTTCTGGAGGCCTGCAAAATGCCTTTGGGGGCTGGGGAGACAAAATACAAGATGCATTGGGGGGGGAGGGTTGGGAGGCAAAAAAAATGGATGACAGTGAGCAAAAACGAGCCGTTTTTGGCCTCCCCCTCCCCTGTGTGTCTTGTATTCCCTCTCCTCAGCCCCCTGAGGCATTTTGCAGGTCTCCAGAAGCTTCCGCGCGGCTTGTTTTCCCCCCAAAATAGCCCATTTTTTGCTTGTTTTTTGGGCAAAAACAAGCCATGCAGAGGCTTCTGAAGGCCAGCAAATTGCCTCTGGGGGCTGAGGAGAGGGAATACAAGATGCGTGGAGGCCAAAACCTTTTTTTTCTCGTTTTCCTCTTCCAAAAACTAGGTGCGTCTTCTACTTCGGTGCATCTTATACTCTGAAAAATACAGTATATTGAATTCTACTGTATAGTGCAATATTAATGCAATATCAGGGGTTTTCAGTTGTATAAAATATGAAGGATGTGTGTCTGCTTTATTTTTGTGGTTATAATGTACACTGAAGATGGCATTTAATTTCATTGTACGAGGTGCAATGACAGTAAAGTAAACTAAACTAAAGGAGATAGTGGGAGATTAGTACTTTCAGACTTGCAATAAAGTAGAATTAGCTCATCTGGTCATGTTTCTTGTCTGGTCCTCCTGGGAAAGCTACAGCTATTGACTCTCTTAAGATCTGGATGCAGATGTGCCTGTAACTTAATAAAAGTGACTCAGCCATGCCTGAGATAACATAAAAGTGAAGTAGTGTAGCAGGATAAATGAACACAGGGGTGTCAAACTTAAGGCCTGCGGGCCGAATCTGGCCCATGAGGATGTTTAGATCTGGCCTGCAGTGCTGTATCAGTTAAGGACCAGCTTACAGTGCCTTTGCCAGAGAAAATGGAGCTTGGGACAGCCGGGAACATTAGTCCTTTTTGTTGGCAGAGGGCTGCAGGAGGCCATCACAGCCAGTGGTGGAATTCAACCGGTTTTACTACCGATTCCATGCTCGCGCACTTTGTTGCCATGCGGCTTCTAAAACACAAGTTTTTTCCATTCCAGAGGCAGCCCAGGTGATTGGGAAGGCTGCAGAGGCCCGCAAAACAGCTGCTCTGCACAATTTAGGTGAATAAAACAGGAAAAAATGAAGGGAATATAGGATAGCAAAGGGCAGGGATGGGGGAGGGGGCAAACTTCAATGCCGCTACCAGTTCAGTAGAACTGATGCATCCAGGCTGATTTTCACCACTAGTTACAGACGAAAATGAAGCCTGTGGGTGCCACACAGGGGCCTCCAAGCTTCATTTTCACTGGCAGAGTGCTAGCAAAACAAACTACTTGCAAAAGTGGATGCCCCCAGCCTCGCCCAGGCCACCACAGGTGCCCCCGACATGAGTGACATCAAGCTGGCCACACCTACCATGGTCACACCCGCCTGGACATGCCCACATGGCTGCCCGAGGTCAAACACAATCCTGATGCAGCCCTCAATGAAATCAAGATTGACACCCCTGATCTAGCATTGTAATATAATGACCAGATCTCATAGATGAACCCAGAAGCAACATTTCATGACTACGTAAAGAAAGTAAAGGGATTAAGAGAGAGATCCTAAAATAAATTTGGTCTTCATGGGGTCCCTCTATGACTCCAGTCTTGGGGGAGAGGGTTGATTGAATTTGCCTTGCATTACAAGGGAAGGGATTGTAGAAGAACGAGCCCAGGAGATGATGGGGAACCAAGACCATTGAGAAGGCACCATTTTGTCAGTATGCTTATAGCAGCATTGCAAGCGCCACCTTTTGTGGGTGACATCATGTGCCAAAGGGGTGGGGCTTATGTGATGTCATCACAATTACCTTGTGGACTTTGCGCAAAACTACTCTCATCATTTCCCAAATACCCAAGTTTGTAGCTGATGGATAGAAAGAATGCCCTTCACCAGTTACAGGGCCATAACTGGTGCAGATTTTCCCCATGCTTGATGTTGTGGCCTACCAGCTACCAGCGGAGCTGGTAGCAGACTCAAACAGTGAGAAGGTTGGGGAGGACCTTGGACCAGTCCTGGAGGTGGGGGGAGGCTCTGATGGGTGCTCTGCGTTGGGAGGCAGAGATGGGGCCAGGGCCATCTGACAGTTATCAGCTGCCTTCGGAGTTGGAGATCAGTGGGGAAGATAAACAGCTGGAGCCTGTTTCAAATGCGCGTATGCACAGAGCTGTCAGGAGAAGGGAACAACTAAGGAGCAGGGGTCGACTCAGAAGTAAAGGCACAAGTGGACACTGAATGGCCCCTCCCTTAGAGAATAAATAGGAGCAAAGGGGAACTGGTGTTTGTAGGAGACAAATAGTTTGCTCATTATTGTGAAGATTTATCTGAATTCATACCTTGCCAAGTATTTCGATTGGAAACTCAGCCGAGCAACTATCCAAGGACTGATAAGATCTGTTTTTGTAATAAAATCTTGAAAGGTTTACTGCTGGAACTTTTCTGGATGTGAATGAAATAATTCACAGTAACCAAATAAAAGGGGGGGGGGGGTTTCAGGACCAAAAGCCTGTTTCATGCTTCTGTTAAGCCTGGGTAGAACACTTGGCAACAGAAAAGGAAGGACAACAAAGCTGGGGGAATCAACCAATTGCTTTGCTTATTGCTTCCTGCACACACAAAATCAGGATAGGATCAGTGAGTCAGGACAGAGGCAATAGAAGCATGCAGAGACCCACTCCTGGACAACAATATGTTTGCAATTACGGTATACTACTCATCTGATTCAAGAGCAGAGGTGAAATTCAGCTGGTTTGCACCGGTTCTACAGAACCGGTTATTAGAAGAAATCTCCTTTTGTTTTTTTCTCACTTTGCAGGGTTAATCCTGTATAGATTAACTTTACAGGGTTAATCCTGTAAATAAGGCAGTTATTTCTAGCCTAATCTTTATTGCCTTGCTCACAGAAACTGCCTCTCCCTTTATTACATTGTAACTTTGGTGAAGTTTAATTCTGTGCTTGGTGATGTTTAATCCTGTGGCCATGCCCAGAGAACCAGTAGTAAAAAAAATTGAATGACTGTTCAAGAGTGGTGGATATTTCAATGGCAAGCAAAGGCTAGGGAACGGTTTCTGAGGGTTTATTCCACTTTCCAGAAGCTGACAGTCTCCTTGGCATCCCACAGTTAAATTGTTTTAATAGGGAACCTCTCCCAGATCAAGAAATATTGAGAAATTTACAAAGTACCAAGAACAAAGAATATTCGTAATTCAAGGCTGAGACCAGAAGTCCTTGGTGCTCTCTAAGCTTGGTTGTTTTCTTGCAAAGATGTTATGATCCAACTAGGTAATTTCATTATCATTATCACTGAAACATCTGTAGGAAAACAACCAAGCTCAGAGAGCGCCAAGGGTGTATTTGTTTGTATCCCGTCATTGTTACTTTTGCAAATCATTCAAGGCAGTGAACCTATCCTGTTGGAAGAAATATCCATCTGGGTTCAGTTCCAAGTAGGGAGAAAGACACTGGAAACATGGAGGTTGGTTGGAAAGATGGTTTAATGGTGAACAAGACTACATGGTTTGAGATCCTGGGCAGTTGAGCACATGGGTGGGAGGGAGGGAGGGAGAGAGAGAGAGATTTATACCCTCTCTTGGGCTTTGAACTTGAGCTTCCTGTTCCTGTGGAAAGGGCATGTATCCTATTGGTTGTCAGACTCCCATGGGGCCATGTGGGGTCATGGGTCATGATTCGAGTTTGGTTGAAGCCTTAGGCTGATGCAATGATGGGGCTTGGTTGAACCATGTGGTGATCTCTGCTGATAGATAAGCCTATTATGTCCTGGGAGGGTGTAGGTCTTTTGTTTTGTAGATAAGCTGGCCCAGCCTTTTGTCTTGTAGATAGGTTGCCACAGTGGTGGAATTCAATTTGTTTTTACTACCAGTTCTGTGGGTGTGGCTTGGTGGGTGTGGCTGGGGGGGTCATGTGACTGGGTGGGCAGTTTCTGCAAGGAGGGCAATAAAGATTAGGCTAGAAACAACACTAGAATGTTTCTTTCCTGCCTTCCTTACAGGATTAATCCTGTAAAGTGGAAAAAAAACCAAAAGGTTTATTCTAACAACCGGTTCTCTGAACTGCTTAGAAAATTTACTACCGGTTCTAGCAAATAGGCTAGAACCTGCTGAATTTCACCTCTGGGTTGGCACCAAAATATCTGCTGGGGGCAGGGAGCCGAGGCTGAGTTTGTGTCTTTAGAAACATGTGTTTCCTTTAGGGAAAATATAATATTCTGCCTCTTTTAATATTTCCTAAAATGTTTTATTCTTCTAAGGGAGGGGTGGTTGTTAACTTTCTACAATGCAACACACCTTCCTCTTCCTACTTTTCCCCATAACAACAACCCTGTGAGGTGGGTTGGGCTGAGAGAGAGAGAATGACTGGCCCAAAGTCAGCCAGCTGTCTTTCATAGCTAAGGCAAGAGTTGAACACACGGGTCTCCTGTTTTCCATCTTCAGCACCAGACCAAACACACAACATGATAAAAAAAAGAGTTACAGAGAAGGCACCAAAAACAGTTCTACTACTGAAAGAAGGAAATTTAAGAAAATGCTGCTAAAAGAAATTCAGCAGAAGAGATCAAGCAGAGGAAGAATAAAAGAGGAAGCAGAAGGCTCTTTGGCAGGAAAATAAGTTTTGAGAAATCTCAAGGTAGATTTTTGGCACTCCCATTTGAAAATACTGAAGTATTTAGTAGTCAGCTATTATTTGGGTGTTGTGGTTTTTTTTCTTTTACATATTTATTTAGCAAATTTAAAACAGTTCCCACCTCACTGGATGATGTGACTCTGGGCAGCCTACAACCAACAGCAATTAAAGCCACATCAGGAGCATTAAAACACTTAAAGCAATCCACATAATGAAAAAAAATTAAATATTAATTAGCAGCTGATAATGGCAGCACAAGGGATTAACTTTTCCAACTAACATTTGCCAGCCTGGAGGATTTGGCCACAGCTAAGGAAACTGGTGCAAAATATTTCAAGATTATGGAAAACCACACGAGGCTATTCTGGAGGGTTTGGATTATATTTTTTAATGCATGAGATTTATCCAGCTGCACTGAAAATAGTGCTTGGGAATGAACGTCAGCTTCCTTTTCCCCCGCAACCTTGTGCGATGAAAAACTGATGGCACCATTAATACTTCACACTCCTGCCAAGCCAGCCCATCTCTTTATGACCGAGATGTGCAGAGAGATAGAAAAAGGGTTGCATATCTTCCTGGTACATGAGAGAAGGCGCAGTCCATGGCAGGCATTCAAATGCATTTCCTGCACTGTTAAAGCCACATAGATGACTCTTGGAACAAAGCCACACAGATGAATCTTAGAACAACCACGCAGAATTTCTAACGGTCCTCTGCTATTTTCTCTTTTTCAAATCCAGTCAAGTTGGGCAAACCTCCAAAAAGCAGAAAACTGGCAGTGATGATTATGTTAATATCAAATGAAGATTTAAAAAAAAAAAGATATATATTTATTTAAAGCAGAATGTACCAGCTTGCTCAAACCCACTGATTCATGGAAAATTTAGTTTCTCTAACGCATATATCTACACAGACTTGGCTCAGGCTAGCTGGGGAAAATTTACCACCTTTCTTGCTTTTTGTGTGTCCTTCCCAAGTAGGCAGAGGTGGGGAACAGGAGAGGGGATTGAGGAAATTCAATTTGGAGAATTAACTGGAAGGAATTAACTCTAAAGCAGCACTGAATCAGAGTTTTAGATGAATCATTTCTTTAAAAAAAAAAAAAAAGGCCCAAGACCTGAGATGCCACCACAAAGTCATCTTGCCCCAATATAACAAATAGAAAACCAGCCTGAAATTCTCCGAAATGAGACTAGAAGAGCACACAAGAATCCTTTACAAATAGTCCTTCAACTACAAAACATTTGAAGTTACAATGGCACTGAAAAAGTAACGTTATGACTTCTTCTCACTTAATGAGAAAGCATTCAGCTCATATTTATGACAGTTGCAGTGTCCTGTGTCATGGAATCACCTATTGCGACCTTCTACCTGCCTCCCGAAGTTGTGAATGCTCCAACCCTGGAAGTTTTTAAGAAGAGATTGGACAACCCTTTGTCTGAAATGGTATAATAAGGTTTCCTGCCTGAGCAGGGGGTTGGACTAGAAGACCTCCGAGGTCCCTTCTAACTCTGTTATTCCATTAATGTCAATAGCGAAGCCAGATTCACTCAACAACCATGATACTAACTTAAGAACGGCAACGATTCACTTAACAACTATGGCAAGGAAGGTTGTAAAATGGGGCAAAGCTCAATTTGTAAATGTGTCACTTAGCAACAGAAATGTTGGGCTTAATTCAATTCAATTCAATCCTTTATTGTCAATGCACAACATGTGTGCAGCCTCCATCAGTACAATCACACAAAGCACAGGACACAGAATACATTCAGATACAGAATACATCTCCAGACTTATAAACAAATCCCTAACTCCAGGAAATCGGGGTCGTAAGTCAAGGACTTCTTGGAGTCAACAGAAACACCGTGCCCAATCTGGTTCCTTTCCTTCAGAAAAACACTCTCTCCATTCTTGACCCCACTTCTCTCTCATCAACCAAGAAGAACGAGTCAAGTGTGCACACTCACTGCCTCAAGCCACGAGAATCTTGCCTGCATTCAGTCACATGGTGTGAACTGAAATCTACATGCAACATTAGAAGAAGCAGATGCTACAGTGGTGCTTAGACCTACTATGAAGACGGACTTCAAGTTGGAGCAAAGCTGAGTGAATTGATCTGCAGCGGTTCAGGCAAATGTCACCAAAAACAATGGAGGTGTCCTTAGCTTTGGCTTTTATGTAATCTTAGAATGTGGAAAACGTCCACGGTACAGTTCTAGATGGATAGCACGGTGCTAATGATTCTCAGTTTTTCTATGACAGAATAGCCCTCATATCACTGAGTAGCTCCACAGAACAGCACTTAGCAATAGCACTTAGACTTATAAACCACTTCACAGTGTTTTCAGGCCTCTCTAAGTGGTTTACAGAGTCAGGATATTGCCCCCAACAATCTGGGTCTTATAATCTATATCAGGGTTGTCAAATTCAAGGCTTGTGGGCTGGATGCAGCCCACAGGGTATTTAGATCTGGCCCACAGGGCTGCCCTGGAAACAGCGAAGGACCAACCCACAGTGCCTCTGCCAGTGAAACCAGGCTCCCAATCTCCATTTTTGGCTGTAAAATGGAGCTTAGAGGGGCTCCATTTTAGCTGGCAGAGGTTGCAGGAAATCATCCCAGCCAAAAATGGAAATTGGGAACCTCATTTTCACTGGCAGAGCACTCACGCCACCACAGGCGCCCCTGACATGAGTGACATCAAGCTGGCCACATCCACCCCAAGGTCAAATACAACCCTGAAGCAGCCCTCAATTAAATCGAGTTTGACACCCCTGATCTATATAGAATGATTCTATATAGAATGATTCTATATAGATGCAAAACACAATTTCCTTGTCATCCTCAGATCAAAGGCATTTATGGACTCAGCCCCAGTCTCAGTCAGTAAACAATCCAATGCTGAGCATAGATTAAATCCTTCATTTCATTTGCAGGAAGATTTGAATTTATGACTGACCAATTGACTGACTGACTGACCGATTGATTGATTGAACTTATATGGCTAGCTAGCCACTCACTTTCAGTGACTCTAGGCAGTTTACAAACCATAAATTTGTCTTGGAAAAAGAAACATTTGGGAACCATCGTTCAACAATAGGATTTCCCTCAGAAGTGAAACGACCACTTCTAGCAATGCTACAAGTTGTCCTTGACTTATAATGGGGAGGGAGCTCGCCACACAGGACTGCTGCAGATTTGGAAGTGTGGGCGGCTCAAGAGATTGCAAAGTGATGTAAAAATATGTTGTCAAACAGCAGCATCGAGAATATGCACTCTGTGCAGCTGATCGAAATTTGGATGCTTGGCAACTGGTTCGTATTTATGATGGTTGCAGTGACCTGAGGTGATGAGATTCCCCTTTTGTAACCTTCTGACAAGCAAACTTAATGGGGAAGCCAGATTCACCTAACAACTTTGTTACTAACTTAACAACTGCAGTGATTCACTTAACAACTAAAGAAAAGTGTTAAAATGGGCCAAAATTCATTTAACAAATGTTTCACTAAGCAACGGAAATTTGGGGCTCAATTGTGGTCATAAATGAGGAATACAGAAGTGAAATTCAGCAGGTTCTAGCAGGTTCACTAGAACTGGTAGTAAATTTTCTAAGCAGTTGGGAGAACTGGTTGTTAGAAGAAATCTCCTTTTGGTTTTTTTTCCCCACTTTACAGGGTGAATCCTGTAAGGAAGGCAGGAAAGAAACATCCTGGTGTTGTTTCTAGCCTAATCTTGATTGCCCTGTTTACAGAAACTGCCCACCCAGTCACATGACCCCCCAGCCACACCCACCAAGCCACGCCCACAGAACCAGTAGTAAAAAAAAATTGAATTCCACCATTGGAGGAGTACCTGTAGAAACATGCTGCCTCATGCTACTGCTTTGACCAAACATAACCGATGGCTAGACTATTCTAGAACAGAGGTGGGCAATTGTGGCTCTTTTATGACTTGTGGACTTCAAATCCCAGAATCCCTGGGCAAGGCAACCTAAACAAAATGGAGGAAATGTTTTGAGGTGTAAGTGTAAGGGTTAAGGTGATGGGTCTCATAGGTTCTTCCAGATGGAAGTCATCGACTCAGGAATTCTGGGAGTTGAAGTCCACAAGTCTTAAACTTGCCAAGTCTGGAGATCCCTGCTGTAAGCAATACAGTTGCCAGAGCCTCTCAACTTCCAGGACAAATTCATTTCTAGAAAGGGCACGCAGAGTGTGTCTCATTCTGATTTTAATGCTTCTGGAGTTAATCCAAGAAATCATTAATCTGGTTTAAAAGCCTCCTCTGAAGTAGCCTTTTAGGAGGACAGGCAGATTAGATTTCAAGGTCACCAGGCTTCTGAAAACCACACTGTCTTTTGTTTCTTATTTGGACGGAAGACACATTTTCAAAACAGCATCTTGCAGAGAGTGTTCCATAAATCATCTTGCTATGGGTGTGTTACAGGTAGTCCTTGACTTACAACTGTTCCTTTAGTTCATGATTAAAACAGCACTGAAAAAAAATGAGTTATGACCGGCATTGGAAGAAATATCCATCTGGTTCAGTTCCAAGTGGGGAGAAAGACACTGGATATGTGGAGGCCGATTGGAAAGATGGTTTGATGAAGCAGAACCATCAAGCACATGGTTCTGGTGCAGCTGACCACATAGAGTTGAGAGAGAGACAGAAGTATTTATACCAAGTTTCGCTTTGAAACTTGAGCTTCCTGTTCCTGTGCAAGCTATTGGCTGCAGTCAGACTCCCAAGGGGCCATGTGGGATCATGTTTGTCTGAACCAAGTTTGGTTGAACCGTGGGCTGATGCAATGAAGAGTTGTGTTCATTCACCCTTGTGTTCTGAAAGGGTGTTGGGCAATTCCTATTGTGTCTTAATGGCTTTGCCCTGGTTTGGATCTTCAGTGAGGGCTAATCCCATCACCCTGAGGCTGAAGGTCTTTTGTCTTGTAGATAGGCTGGCCCAGTCTTTACACCCCAAACCACCCCAATGAGGCTGTTGAAGTGATGAGCCGGTGCCTGGAGGCCGTGCGGAGTTGGATGGGG
>JAEANM010014128.1:0-14130 GCA_017656035.1 Myanophis thanlyinensis | reverse complement strand
AAGATGTCAAATTCCCTGTACATACTGTTCTTGTTATTGCTTGTGCTGTTGCAATAAAGAGCTGTTTGTCACTCAACCGATGCCTCCAGCCTCTTGATTCCCAAATAAAACATCCCCTACTACTGTTACCACTACTGGGAACATCCACTGCATCTAATATACATAATTTATTAATCTGCATTTTGATATATGCATTTCAGATCACCATCCAACATAGCACCGAATGGAGTGTGAAATGTTCGTTATTAATATACCCAGTAATTCTTGGCATAGATGCCTTAGATTAATATAGTTAGTATAAATAAGCATAAACATGTCTATGCTTTTTCTTGGGAGAAAAGAAAACTTCTTGCATACTTTAAATTGTATTATCCAATTGAGAAAACTGGTGGAGCCTATTCAAGAATATTCATCCATTCATTCATTCATTCATTCATTCATTCATTCATTCATTTGAATTTGTCAAACAATAACAAAACATGAATACAAGAATAAAAATGCAATGACAGGAACGATAGGCACATTACTGCACTTAGGCATGCCCCTCTACTGACCACAATTTTCAATGTTCTTAAATTATCTTGGCTTCTTAACAAATTATGTATGAACTTATGTGCAAAATCCTTTTACCTTGATTAATCATGAACCATTTCTTTAGGTTAGGAATGCTTCTGCCAGTGTTCTGCCATCATGTTTAGGCCTTCTACAATGGCTGGCTTGGAACAGGAGTAAGGAGAAAACAATGATACTATACAAAACCATTCTTCCATGTCTCCGGCATAGCTAGCTAAATTTAAAACTGAAGTCCAATCAGATGAATATGAGTACTTATAGATCTTGTAATGAAGAGTGTTTGCATACGATTGTACAGGGATGTGAGATACTAAACACTGGTTTTGATCCACAATCTTCTTGTATCTTCCCACAATTTCTGCAGGAGAGCTGAATACAAGCCTTTATTAGGTCTATGAAGATTTTAAAAAAAAAAGTTGGATGGAAATTTCAAGCCAAAAAGACAACAGGAAATAAAAAAATACTATTTATATGTCCAGGGTTTATGTAAATGGCTGGACTTCCTACAAGAAATGCACATATACCTATATGATATTAACCAAATATCTAGAGCATAAATATTAGACTCAAATAATTTCTAAAAGAAATGAACTCTAAAATCTAATTTTCATGAGCTCCACCGTTTCCCAGTTTGCTACATTTCTTCCTGGATCTCCAACCCCTGATTCATGGGGATTGTGCTTTTAGTACGCCTTGGCTTGGAGCCAGCCCAAGAGAAGCTATTCCATCCCAAGAAACCATGGGTGAAAGTTTTACACCAACAGACCCAAACGAAGGAATTTCTTGATTGTCTGCACTATTAAACAATTGAATAGTGCACCTCCTGAAGCTGAGGTGATCCATCACTGGAAGTGTTCAAGAAAAGATTAGACTAGGGATGGGCAATTACAGCTCCTTCATGACTCGTGGAGTTCAACTCCCAGAATTCCTGAACCAGCATGGCTGGCTCAGGAATTCTGGGAGTTGAAGTCCACGAGTCATGAAGGAGCCGTAATTGCCCACCACTGGATTAGACTATTCAGAATAGTATGAGAATTGCTGCATTGGACTAATCTCCTGGATTAGAACTCAAAAACTTCAGCATCATGAAAAATGAGTATGAGAAGCTGGGAAAATAACAGGGCCTAGAGAGGAGGCTTAAAGAAAGGGCAAAATGACCCTAGTATGGTAGGGACACTTGGGGCTATGTAAAAAAAAACCGGGAAAGGGGCTCCTGCAGACATGTCAAAAGGCACACAGGAACAGGAACAGCTAGATTAATGTTCAGAACTGCAAATTCCTAGACTCAGGTTTAAGGAAGACCAGTGATGAAATTCAGCCAGATCGCACCACATTGCCTGAATCAGTAGTAGAGATTGGAAATTGGTCCCGCCCACCTGCCCCTGCCCTTATCCTTCCTTATACGAGCTTCCTTTTTTTCCCCAATTTACCCAAATCAGCTATTTGGAGCATCTATGGAGCCTTCCTGATGATCCCTGCTGCCTCTGGTGCCTCTAAAACACTTTAAAGAGACATGCTGCAGCACGTTTGGTGCACCTGCATGTGCACCAAACTGGTAGCAAAACCGGTCAGATTCCACCCCTGAGGAAGACCCATACAACTCATAGGAGTAAGGAGTGAGAAGAGGTGAGAAGGGATCAGCATATTCATCTCAAATAGGCAAATATACCTAATACTCCTTTTTTCCCTACAACAACAATTCTGTGAGATGAGAATTGTTTCTGGGCTGAGAGAGAAAATGATTGGCCCAAAGTCACCCAATTGACTTTCATGTCTAAACCCAGAGTAGAATTCAGTCTTCTGGTTTTTAAGTGGCCATCTTGACCACTACACCAAACTGGCTTTCTCATTTTGTTTAGAATTCATTATGAGTCAAAAGGCTGATTTTCAGTCTTAATGTTCCCCTTCTGTCAGGAAGCAACATGCCTTGATGCAAGCTTTCAGTGCTGCAGATCATTTTATGTCACACTGAGAAATAACCAAATGGATATATAAATGGGAGAATCGGAAGAAGCTTTTGGGCGTGTGCCAAGCATGGGCAGAAAAGGTTTTCTAGCTATATTAGCACCTCTGGAAGAGAGGTGCTGAGCAAGGCAAAATGAAACAAAATGTCTTTTTCCTTCACTTTTAGGAAATGAGGACATCAGTGCTTTGCAAAGCAGTTTCAAAGAAATGCTTCACATTAACTTTCATCAAGAACCCCTTTGAAGATTTGCACAACCCTTCTTCATGTGTCAGCCTCTGTTATTTTCCACATCTCAAATCACTATAGATAATAGGTTATGGAGAGAATTCTCTTGCCCAGAAAGAGATCTTCCTTCCGTCCTTCCTTCCTTCCTTCCGTCCTTCCTAGTTCTCAAAATGTATTGTAATATTGAAACGGACAAAAGCTGCGACTCAAAGTAAGCCCTTCCCTAGGTACCAATGCTTTGGCTGTATGTTCAGCCTTGCATACAAAGGCAGAGAACACAGATGGAGGGCTGTTCTTTGGCCCTACTTTCCATAGCTGACAATTGAAGTTGTCCACTGGCAAAGGCTAGCTTGACCAGATGGCCATCTGGTTTCAGTCCCTCCTTCAAATGTCTGATCTTGATACCTTTACCTAATTGTGCATCAAAGACAGCTTTCAATAGTTTAACCAGCATAGGACAAATATTCAGCCCAGCCAAGATTTCCATACAAAGCTGCCAATACAATGGTATAGGCTTGCAAGTTGTAACACTACAGGCTTAATCAATGACAAAACAATATATAAAACAGATGTCATATTGTCAATTCTTCACTTAGCATCCTAAAGATGGGACACATTTTTGTCTGTGATATTATTCATCTTTTGATGTTGGTGAATTGCTGGGCTTTATTCAGATTTTTTGGCTCTTTACTCAATAGCCTTGTGATCACTCTTTGAAAGAAGTCTAGAAAAATAGAGACCTCACATTATTATATATTTTTTTCTCCCTGTATCACTCTTTTTCTAGATATTGGGATCTTTCTTTAGGGGTATTCAAGGAGAACCTTTCAAGATTTGAAAGTTGTCTATGGAAAAATAAGTCTGAAATGGTATCTTAGGCATAAACACACAAGAAGGGGAGAAAAATAAGTGAGATGTACTTCTTTTTTCATGCTGGAATGTTTTCTCATGCTTGAACATAGCCTCATGGGTGTCATCGAGAAGAATGTCTGCAAATATACGCTGGATATAAAAGCATATCCTTACTCTCTTGGGTAGACAATCATTCAACACTCAACACAGTGGAAACAAAAAATAATAGAAGTATCTATCTATAGAAGTATCTATTATTACTAATATCTTTCACATTTGTCAAGTTTCTCTTGCAGCCAATGTAATTTAAGCTTGTACAGTAACCATTCAGCCCTTGTATTATTATTTTTAATTATACATCTGTGTATACACACATTCACACACACACATACACATAACATAGCCACACACACATGCTTGCAATTTAATTTTGTCATTTTATTACATTGTAAGTTTCAAAGCAAGTGTGGGAAATGAGCTACATTTGATAGAAATTGCAAATAATCAGACAAACAAATTTCAAACATGTTTACATAGTGCTGTAAACAGTTCCAGTTCTGGCAGAATTAATGCGGAGGCGGGGGAAAAGAGGAATTAAGTTATGAATTTTCATAACTAGAATGAATTGTCAAAATGAGCTGCCATGTGAAACATGAAATAAAATAAAAACAAAGGGATGATTATTGTACATGTTCTTTTGCAATCCTCTTGAAATATATATATAACATAATGTTATGTGATGTTTATTTTTGATTTCTGGTATTTCTAGAGCAAAATGTCTATAGCTTTGCAGCCTTGCAACAACCCAGCATTTGAATAAATACCATTAAACCAGAATTTCCATTCCGCGGAAAGGCATGTGCCAGGGTTTCTGCATGCCACCTTGAAAATGTCTTCTAATAAATCAGGAAAACTAAAAATATTTCTTCCTTGATGGAACCTTAGCACACCTTTTTACAATAACCTGGAAACTTGTGTAAGATGAATTTCCTGTATGTCTCTCAAAATCATAAGATGTATAGTGGTGCCAGAATTCAGAATTAATGATCCAAATTTTACAAGGTCAGTGGAACCTAAAGGTGTTCATTATATATACAACCAGGGCAAGATTAAATCTATAGCAGGCCTAGGAAAGTGCCAATCCCAACAGAATCAGATTCTAGGCTACTAAGTGAATAGGTACTGCCTAGAACAGTGGTCCCCAATATTTTTTGGCACTAGGGACAAATTTCATAGACAATTTTTCTATGGATGGGGTGGGGTGGGGTGAGGATGGGATGGGATGGGATGGGATGGGGTGAGGAGACATTTAATTTAATGCCCTTGTGTCTGTGTTGACTCCTGGCAACTTCTCAGATAAGTAAATGTGTGCAGTTTTCTTGGATGGATTACAGAAGTGGTTTGGCTGCTTCTTTTGGCTGAGAAAAAGTGACTGGCAACTGGCAACAGGCAACCCTGAAGCAGGACTAGAACGCAACAGTCTCCAGTTTTTGGCCTGGTGCTTTAACTACTATGCCAAACTGGTTCTCACATGATTCATAGAACTAAGTAAAAAGCAACGTGACTTGCACACAGACCTGATAAGCTGCATATTTAATGATGCAAAAGCAAATGTCTCAACAGTTCCCTTCCTGACAATTCTTTGTTCTACTACCTGATCGTTGAGAGCCAACCAGCTTAAATCTAAAACCTCCCTTTTTCTATTTTGGGATTGTCTGAATTTTTGAATAGCTTCCTTTGTCTGCTTGGAATTAAATTAAGCTTATTTGAAAGAGACAGATGGCTCATCTGCACATCAGCCTTCAGTTGTTTGTCTCCTGTGCATAAATGCTCGTAAAATGAAGCTGGATTTTAGGGGGGAAAAAGTTCCTTTCCAAATTTTAATGTTTTTTTTTTTTTTTTGCTCTGACCATGATAATGTCTAAAATATTTTGCCTATGTGAAGTTAACTCACTGATTAATGGATTCTCCTGCTTCTTTTCTTCTTGTGTTAGGAAAACAACAAACTTTTTTTTTCTATGGGTGGATCTTTTTGGACATTTTTGAGAAAAAACAAATCATTTGAGAAAAGTTACAAACAGAAGCAATTTTGACAATTCACAAGTATAAATAGAGATTGCGTTCATGGCACACATATAACCAGGTCAATTAAAGATCTAACAAACCCATCTAACAAACTTGTTTGGGACAGTTAATGATACAGGATTTCAATATTTTCAGCCCTATGAAAGTTCCTTCTGAATCAGACATGGTAGCAGTCTTCCAATATTTGAGGGGCAGCCACAAATAGGAGGGGATCAACCTATTTTCCAAAGTACCCAAAGGCCAGACAAGGAATAATGGATGGAAACTGATCAAGGAGAGATTCAACCTAGAAATAAGGAGAAATTTTCTGACAGTGAGAACAATCAACCAATGGAACAGAAGTTGCCTTCAGAAGTTGTGGGAGCTTCATCACTGGAAGCTTTCAAGAAAAGACTGGACTGTCATCTGTCAGAAATGGTGTAGGGTCCCTGCTTGGGCAGGGGGTTGTTCTAGATGAGCTACAACAATTAGATATTTCTTCCAACTGTTAATCTGTTAGGTCTTCAATTAAGCAGGCTATGGTTGATGAATATACATATTTTGTAATAAAATATTATTGGAATTGATCTAAATATGTTTAGGCAAGATTATCAATTGAAAAGCTAACAGATTAAAAAAATAATATCCATAACTTATTAAACATTAATTATACCTGTTCTAATTCTAGTGTGCACATTACTTTTTTTATTCAGAGTCATACTGTGTTTCTTGAGCAAGAAGCTCTTTTGCATCACTCACTAACCATGGCAGGAAGATTCTTTATTAACCCATTAAGGAAGACATAAATGGATGATAATTGTCTTCCACTTATTACTGACCTGCTGGAAAGGCTGATTAAAATCCTGTTTTTCATCTGCTGCCAATACAAACCTTGCCTTTTAAACTCTTTTATGAAGCAGGGAACCTTCTATTGGCTATCTGCAGCTGCTGTAGGGAACTTCATCTTTGCAAAATGGAAGCAACTGAAATGACAAGAGAAGAAACAGAAGAGAAGCAGAGAAACAGGTCTTCTCACTTCTCTAATCTCATGAACCATTTTGAGGAAATCATACAAATGGCAGAAAGGAAACCCTTCTCTCTTACTCAACTCTGTCTTGTCTGTGTCGTTAAAGAACATTATTGTGAAGGCTAATGAAAACCATGGATGACATATAAGGTTCACAAGATGCTGAAAGCACACAATGTGACTTTTAAATCTAGCAATAGGATGGAATTTAGGACAGCCACAGCCAATTTGAAAAGTACCTCTGTCTAGAGGACATTGTGGAACGTTAACATTCAGAAAGCAGCAGGTCCAGATAATATCCCTGGGTGTGTTCTTAAAGACTGTGCAAACAATTTGGCTTGTGTTCTTACAGATATTTTCTATCTTTCATTGCAGCAGGCAGGGGTCTCATCATATTTTAAGACTGCTATTATTCTGACAGTGCCAAAAAAAGTCTACAATTACAGGTCTTAATGATTACTGTCCAGTTGTACATATATCCATCATTATGACATGTTTTGAGAAGCTGATAAAGGGCATTATTGTAGCCAGCCTCCCTTCAGAATTTGACTCACTTACCATCCAAATCATTCTACAGAAGATGTTATTTCTTCTGTTCTCCATCTGAGCTTGGTGTACTTACCAAGGAAAGAAAAAAATCGGGCGAATGCTGTTTGTTGACTTGAGTTCAGCATTTAATACAATCACTCCTCAGCATCTAGTAGACAAATTGAGCCTTTTAGGCTTTAATACTCCTTTGTGCAACTAGATTCTTGATTTTCTTATTGATAGGCCCCAGTAGGTGTGAGTTAGGACTAATGTTTCTAACACTAATATTTCCTTGAGCATGGGATCTCCTCCAGGCTGTGTGCTAAGTCCGCTAATGTTCATCCTGTTGACCCATGACTGTTGTGCAAAGTTTGCCACCAACCATATTGGGAAGTATGCAGATGATACAATGTTTGTGGGCCTTATTCGGGATGAATAATGAGAGTGCTTACGTCAAGGGGGTAGAGGGTTTAGTGAATTGATGTAATTAAAAATAACCTTGTCTTAACTGTAGGAAAAGCTAAAGAGATCATTGTCAATTTCAGAAAAGCCACACATCTCTGTCAGTGATGATTCATCTGTGGAGGTGGTTAGCAGCATCAAGTTTCTGGGTGTGCAGCTAATGAATAGCCTATCTTGGTCACTCAACAGTGAGACATTGGTGAAGCTGGCAAAGCAACACCTAGATTTTCTGCATCACATGAGAAAAATGCATCTTCTTTTCCCTGTTTTTATCATTTTCTAAAGAGGGGCAATCAACAGCATCTTGTCAAATGTCATTACTGTCCGGTTTGGAAGCAGACAGGAAGGTGGTACAGAGAGTGGTGAGGATGGTAGAAAATATTATCGATAGTTCACTTCCTTTTATTCAGGACATAGCATATAAGTGATGCTTAAGCAAGATCTGCAGGATTGACTGGGATACTATACATCCCCTTCATTACCTGTTTTCCTTGTTACCTTCTGGGAGGAAGTTTTGTGGCATCCAAAACAGAACATCTAGATTCAGTCACAATTTTGTTCCATATAGTATCAAGCTTTTTTTTTTTTTTCCTTTTGGGTACCTAAATATTCAACTATAAAAATCCAGAAAAAAGCTTTTTGAAATATAAAAAGCAAGATAAGACCAGTTCTGTCATGCCCTGATCTCAGGATTTCAGAGAATTACACACTGATCCATTTAGAGACCCAAAGTGAATTTGTAGCTACTGTAATTTTGATCTGGGAGGTTTTTTTTTTTTTTTTTTTTTCAGTTTATGATGTCTTCACCAACTCATTCAAGGCATTTTGGAGAATATTGCCTCATTTTTGTCTTTCTGATAATTTTCAGTTGTCCTTTAAATCCTCTGTTCCTACTATTATTCAGAATGATTGTCAAGGAATAGCAAATTGTAAACAATTAGCTATTGAGAGAAAAATATTAGCAGATGGCAACTCTTGGCTGTCCTTGACTGACATAAAAAAGCTAAGCAGAGTTGGATCTACTGATAGATAGCTGGGAGACCTCCAGGAATATCATAATCATATCATGGCAACTGGATCATTGAAAATCCTCTCCCCAAAAAACCCCAGTGGCAACCCACTTCTATCTTATTGCCAAGAAATCACTTTCTCTTTCTTCCTCCCTGCCTTCCTCCCTCTCTTTCTTTTCCTCTTCCTCTCTCCCAATCTTTCTTTTTCTTCTCTCCCTGTAATCATCTGAGATCAAGTTGCACATTAAGACATCTAGGACATCTTCAGTTGATGTCATCTAAGACAGACAGAAGGTTGTCATTACTCACTGATGAATAGATACAAGGTTATTATTGTAAAGAATGTTTAAAGAGTTGTTGTTTAATCCTCAAAGACAACACACAGTGCCTTATATAGAGTTCAGTGCATTGCTTGTGTTTTCTTTCCCATTATAGAATCTGCATAGCATGCTGATAAATATATTCAATCTTGTAGTGTCCCTGCCATTTAGTAAGGACTGTGATTTGAATGTATACTATGCTTTTAAATCTGCTTGATATGCAACAGAGGCACTAGTTCAAATGAAGCCCTAGGAAGAAAGTGTTTTGGAGTCTACATTGGTATAAGTGGTATAAATAACCAAGCTTCCTGAGCTGCACTCCATCTACAATAAACATTGCTGGACTAAAGCTAAGAAGATAGTGAAGGACTCCAGCCACCCAAACAATGGACTGTTTGCCACGATACGGTCAGGAAACTGTTTTCATGAAGACCCATTTATTTCAACGAGCTGGCCTGGCCTGATACCTAGGGGTTTTAAACTAATTTTAATTTTAATTTTAATTAATTTTAAACTAAATTATTTTAAATTGTTTATATTTTTAATTGTTTAATATTATATTTTTAACTGATTTTAATTGAAATTTTATAATGATAATGCTTTTTAATAGACAGCCGTCATTTAATTATTTTAAATGGGATTTTAAATTATTATCTATGTATTTATGTTTTATTGGCTATGCACCGTCCTGAGTCCCTAGGGAGACGGGGTGGTATATAAATCAAATAAACTTAAACTTAAACTTCGTTCTCTGAAGGCCAACACAGAGAGACTGAGAAGAAGCTTCTTTCCACAGGCAATATGGACTCTAAACCAGAAACCACAAGAACACTCAAGACTATAACAGGAACCACAATTGTAACTCATTCCTAACTTCCCAACTATTCCTAACTTATTTCCTAACCCATCTTCCCATCTAGACTACTCTCCTGCCCTACTATCAATCACAATCATGAGTGGTCGCATAAGCATTTCACTGCATATCATACCACTTATGACTGTGTATGTGACCAATAAAATTTGAATTTGAATTTGAAGTGGGAAAGAAAGGTTAGACTGCTAATTCTCAGCACAGATTTCTGTATGGGTGAAAAACGATTCATCCCATTTTGTTCAACAAAGTTCAAAATTATTGTTAGTTTTCATGATACTGTAGATTCACATGCAAATTCATATAGTTACGAATTTGCAAAAGGCAATTGTACTTTATTTCTTTTTCCTTGAAAAATGTTTTGCTTCTCATCCAAGAAGCTTCTTCAGTTCTGACTGAATGGTGGAGAATGGAAAGATTTATATTCCTTGCAGTCATCTGGTTCTTATCACTCATTCTGGGGCTCATTGAGACCACTTGGAGATTTACCTGTACCCTCTGGGTCACCTGGATAGTGCAAATGAGTGGAACTCAACTTTCTTGGAACTACTGAAACTGATTGATAAAACTACTAACACTGATTGATAACACCAATATGTTCCTCTCCATAATCCAGGTTATTTTTATGGGTTTTTTTTTTTCATTGAGGAGAGAAGAAAGTTGATTCCAGTAGTTGTTCCTGACTGGGTGGTCTGATCTGACATCTGTACTGTTTGTTCTTCAAGTAAACATCTAGGGAATTATTTATTAGGGATTTGTCAATTCGGAAAGAGAGTAGCTGAGAATTCTGTAAATATTGGTGAGACATGTATCATAAAAGCTACAAGAATTTTTTTTTGCAACAGCAGTAAGACTAGGGGAAGAAGACAATATGAGAAATACTAAAGATCACTTTCATAAGATAAATTGCTGGGTAAGCCAAACAACACAACTGCAATTCTAACAGAGATCAAAGAAAAACTTTAATAATATCTTTTCTTTCAAATATACTGTTGATTAATACTGATACCTACAAATAATTTTTTTTAGCTTTCCTGTTGCCTTTGCTTTCTCACTGTTTTAACTTTTAATAAATAGATTTCTGTTTGTTTGTTTGTTTGTTTGTTTGTTTTATTAAGGACACCAAAGTTCTTTACTCTAAATTCCCCAGCAGTGGTAAATCCCTTGCAATTTTATCTGATGAAAGAGGTTGTTGGGATAGGAAAATACACAACTTATTTTATTTATTTATTACATTTCTACATCGTCTTCCTCATCTAAGTGACTTTGGGCAGCATTACAATAAAAACTGCACTAGAACAATCTTATCAAGCATTAGTACAAGTAGTCCTTAACTTACAATAGTTTAGTCAGGGACCATTCGAAGTTACAACAGCACTGAAAAAAGTGAGTTATGATTATTTTTCACCCATGACCATTGCAGCATCCCCCTGGTCATGTGATTTATATTTGGATGCTTGGAAATTGATTCACATTTATGATGGTTGCAGAGTCCTGGGATCATGTGATCCCCTTTTGTGATCTTCTGACAAGAAAAGTCAGTGGGGAAACCAGATTCACTTAATAACTGCATTCCCAACGGCAGTGATTCACTTAACAAACATGGCAAGCAAAGTGGGACAAATTCACTTAACAAATGTTTCACTTAGCAACATGAATTTGTCAAGACCCACCTGATGGCACATAGCCAATCAATTAATCAGGCAATCAATGTCTTTATCACCATGGGATTCTTATACAGCACTTTTGAAATGGCCCTTTATCAAACCCTAACTCTAATCTCAATTTCAAGCCTTCCTTTTTCTTCTCTAAGAAAATGCAAGTATGAACTGGACTTCATTTGTAGTATTTAGATTCTTCCATACTGCAACAAAACATGTTTAGCTTTCAGGGAAATATACCCCTTTATCTAAGAACTGTAATTCTGTGTCACCATAAGCATCTGTAGAAAACTAATGATAAAATACATTTAACTTATGTATGTTTCTATAAGATATATGTTACAAAGCAATATATCCAGAGCTGCAGTGGTGCAGTGCTTACAATGACTGCTGTCTGTCTGCAATCTGGCAGTTCAAATCCTACCAGGCTTAAGGTTGACTCAGCCTTCCATCCTTCTGAGGTTGGTAAAATAAAGACCCAGATTGTTGGGGGCAATATGTTGACTCTGTAAACCATTTAGAGAGGGCTGTAAAGCACTGTGAAGCATTATATAAGTCTAAGTGCTATTGCTATCCAGTAAGCTCATAACAAACCCCCTCCCCCACAAAAAATCCCAAGACATGACAAAATATTTGTACTCTAAGAGATCTAAGCACTTGGAAAATCCCAGTGCAGCAGTGATAATAATAGGATTTGCACAGAAATGTAATGAAGATAAGTTAGCCGCACTTTGGCAATCAGTACTGAACAGTTTGATGAGTGTGTATGTCTATTCAATATGATATGATCTAAGTAATGGAAGAATTTAAAAAAAATAGCTGCTAGATATAAATAATGCATATGAGATTCATTGATTTCCTACTTATTATTTTCCCGGCAATTATGACATCTACCAATATTCTGTGAGAAATATCTCACAAAATGCTTAATGTTCCAGGAAAGCTCCTAGTCTACTTGTGGAAAATTTCTCTCTAGTATTACGGAAACTCCTGTAGGTGTCTCTGTTGCTCTATTGTTTGTGAGGAGAGTTATTATTATTATTTTTTAAAAAAATGCATCTATAATATGCAAGCGACCATACTGGGAAAGTGTCAACAATGAAAAGTTTCATTGATATCTAGCTTCTTCAATTGAAGTATCAAGTTCAGTGTTGGCCGCTTCTTTTCTTGTGTGCTAATTAAGGAATCAGACACTGTAGAGATTCAATTTGTAAAAGATCAACTGTGGAAAGTTTGTGCTACTGAATTATTTTTCAACATAATGATCAACTGTGTGGATTGTCTTCCAAGCACAGAGGTGCAGGACAAGAAATGGCGATGTTTTATTGGGCTTCATGACAGCAAAGCTCTGGAGGTCTTTCTCTTAGTTGTTTAATAAATCCTTGGAGATTTCGTTAAAAAAAATGGCTGCTGGAATCAATCAAGCATATATCTGTATAGTACAAGCAGTTACTTGGAGGTCTGTTATTTAACATCCAGATGGGTAGCTACCTCATCAAGTAATTAAAATGTAAGATGAAGCTGCAAACAGAAGTTTTCAGAATGTTATGTTTGCATCACTCCTGGTACCTCTAATATGTCAATAAAAGCTGTTTTTTTTATGTTTTTGATATTTTATTTGCAGAGTTCCTCTGTGGAGATGGAGGGTTTTAATGTTTGATAAATAAATAAATAAATGTTAAATAATAAAAAGAGCTCCTGTGTCAAGATAATTTTAAATCAACAGTAGAGGAAGATCATCTAGGACAAGAATCTGAAGAAATAGGATGAAATAGCATTTCCATTGATGATAACAAATGCAGAGTGGTGTCAGTGACGCTATTTTACACTTCCTATTGAGAACGATTAAATTAAGGCTGACTTATTTCACAGATATATGGCCCATTAAGCACTAACATGCTTAAAATATTCAAAAATGCCATTAAACATAACCTATCTTTTATACTTTCCAAGTGGACAGGCAGTTTAGCAATCTTTAAAGAAGCAATTATATTAGCCATTTGTTCTATCTGATCTAGTTATCTGTTTCACTTCCTTATCAAGGGCTGTAGGGTAGCAAAGTAGAAATGATTATTCAATTACAACAGTCATTATATTGTCCAGTTACAATATCTGAATATTGTACTTCAAGATACTTCAATCCCTAAGAGGACACATTTTGATTAATGTGGGACACATAAACTGTCTTTTAAAAAGAGGAGGAGGGCTTACATGTTTTCCTGGGCCAAATCAGGTAATGGGTGCTTACAAAAGCATGCAGAAAAAAAACATCCAGATGAAAAGAACTGAGATGCCTCATACAAATCAAACACACCGTTTCAAATTTCACATGAAGAGTCACAATGGGGATTTCATTGCATTATCACATTAGCAGGGATGTTGTCCCAGGATACATGGACAACATTATTATTACTTTTTTTAAAAAAGTGTTTATTTCAATCTGATGCGCAGGTGCCACCAAACTAGGTTATCTCTTAAGTTTATTACAAAAAATAATTTGGATGGGGGGATGGATGGATGGATATATAATAGACAATAAGATGATACAGATGGATGGATGGATGGATGGAT
>JAEANM010014127.1:0-14130 GCA_017656035.1 Myanophis thanlyinensis | reverse complement strand
GACGATTCGGGTCCAAATGGACCGTCCAGCAGCTCAAGTTTCAACTGAGACCTCAGAGCAACCGGATCTCATGTTGTTTCACCAAGACAGCTCCGCCCATCTCGGGGGGTTTTTTATTTCTTGAAGTTTGACTGAGACAGAGCTGACATATTGTCTTCTCCATCCACTGTACATCAAAATGTTGATTTATGGGGAAAAAAAGATATAAATCTAACATTTAAGAACAAATGACCATTGACTACCCTGAATCTTGTGGGTAATTTTAAAAACTAGCATATGGAAATAAAATGAGAGAACATTGATTGAGACATTTTAGAACAATTGAGAAATATAATGACTTTGACATTTTTCAATATAAGCTTGCTTTCATACTTCTTTTACTACTCAACTGAACTCTTCTTTACTAATTACAAATGCACTTATCAACTATAAATCTGTGTTGAAGGAGATTTGATTTTGCATCTGAAATCATGCAGACAAAAGTAACAATAACCAACACCAAAAAATCAGAAGGAGTCTGCTATCATTTTTGCTGACTAACAAATTTTCTGGAAAGGTATGAATTGTCATGAAGATAATAATCTTCATGTGAAGGAGACTACTTGTACAATATGAATCTACTGTACACTTCAAAAATAATGTATTGTTTATATTACTGGAATAGTATTCTTACCTAGTATATTATATAGAAACGTTATGTTTATATTTACAATATAACACACATCCTTTTAACACATACCCTTTTAATATACTTCTTTCGAATTTACGTATTGTATACATAAATTCAAATTTATGTATTATCAGGAGCCTAAACTTTCTGGCCAATGGGCACATTAAGAGTGTTGAAGGCATACTATGAGCTTGCTCATAAAATGATTGGGCACAAAACACACAGAAAACAAGTAAGATACTAAGAAGCAATGCATTTAAAAAAAAAAAAACACATAACATGTTGGCAAGCTCATTTTTGTCCCCAGACATTACATTGTGAACTCAAAAAATAGTTTTTAATGCCCAGGAACAATTATTTTAAAAAAATGCAAATTATTTACTTTCATTATTTGATATGTACATTTCTCCAGTATATTCTTTTTGGATATTTTATTTTTAAATGAAAACTGTTGTTTCCTTAAAAAAAACCCTCCAGTTGTTAATAGACAACTTTCATATTTTATTTTATAGCTTCTTCTAACAGTCATGTTTTTCTTGTTTTTTTTCAGATGAGATGATTGCTGAAAATGGAATTTCTAAATCCAGATTCATAGCATAGCAATTTTTTTCCAGATGTCTAATTTTCAATAAATGGTTTTGGATTATTAGAAAATCACATAGAAAAAAAATGCTACAACTATTGGAATCAGTCTTGCAAAAAAAGTAAAGGGCTATATATCTTTATGTGGTCTCTTTAATTTCAGTGGTTTTTCTCCTCTGTGTGATGAATAATAGGAAAAATAGCAATGATGAGTGGAAAGTCTGTGGGAGAGCAGCTTCACTAAAGAAAAATTATGGTAGTATCTCAATGGAAGTGCATGTGACATTCATATGAATATCAAATGAATTCATTATAGTCATTGCTCTTCCTATGAATACTAAATGAATGTATAATGATTGCCCTCTTAAAAAGCTACATTTTAAAAAATAATGCCAGAAATAATGGGAATATTAACCTCGTTATATATGAAGAGGTTATATTTAGATGAAATATTTGCAGAGATATGAGTATCTTGTGATGATTTGGGGCTAGGCCCCTGTTGATATCAATGTACGTTTCTCCCTCTCTCTTTAGAATTTAATTTCACATGCTGGATACAAATGACTATTTATCAGATAGTGTAGTTATTCACTAGTGAATTCAAATGGCAGCATATTACCATAGTATCATTTGTAACAATAATAATATGTACTGGCCATGTAATACTTTGCCTTGCCATGTCTCTTTTCTATTCTTCATTTAGTCTTTCTTGTTGGCTAGTTTGATGTCTCCAGTATTTAGGGGGCATTCTTCCATTATTATTCCATGGTTTTTAAGAAGGCCACTACAAATGCCCAGGCTTCTTTTAAGTTGACAACAACAGCGCACTGAAATCAGAAAGAAAGGTAGAAGTGATTGCATCATAAGAGTAAAGAAGATCTTAAAGTCCAAACTCAGTGGAGGAAACACTAACAAGGTGATTAACAAATTGGTAATACCAATGACTGAATACACAACTGGATTAGTCAACTGGACTCAAACAGTAGTAAAAGCCCTGGATAGGAAGATCAGAAAAATAATGATTCATGCCATTCATCCATGCGGTAATATTTAGAGACTCTACTTACCAAGGAGCATAAGTGGGTGTGGAGTGTTGCAGTACACCAAACATATAATGTATGTTGAAGAAAATACATTTGAAGAAATGTAGTTGAACAGTTGAAGAAAAAAGAGAGCATTGGAAGAATATCTGAAGGACAGTGAAGAAGTTGCACTGAAGCTAGAACACTATGAAGATTTACTGAATACTGAACAGACCAAATTGGCCTGCAGGAAAGATCAAATGAAAAATAGAAAGACATGGCAAGACACAGTATTACTGTCCAGTATGCTAAAAAAAAAAAAAGAGCAGGCAGAGCAGATAACAGCAAGACTTGGCATGGCTAAGAGCAGGAAAATTGAAGAAACAGACAGAGGTGCTAATTCTGGCTGCACAAGACTAAGTTTAAGAAGAAACACAAAGAATGCCTCCAGAACTGGCAGCAAATACCACATCTGAAAAGAAGATGAAGAAACAGCAGACTACCTACAGTAGTTAGGTGCTTCAAGAAGACTGAGTGTCTGCAAACAATAGCAGCATGGTAAAGTAGCAACAATGGTGCATTGGACTATTTGCAAGAAATGTGATTTGTCTGCACACAGGAACTGGTGGGACCATAAAATAGATAAAGTAATAGACAATGAAGATGTTAAAGATCTCTGGAACTTTAAAATTCAAACAGACAGGCACCTGCCATATAACAGACCTGACTTAACAATTGTCAGTAAGAAAGAAAAAAAATCTCTGGATAATGGATGTGGTAGTACCTGGAAAAAACAAAATAGAAGGGAAAGAATTGGAGAAAATCACATAATACAAAGACTTGCACATAGAAGTAAAATGATTGTAACAAAAGAAAATAAAGATATTACCAATAATAAACAGAGGTCTTGGGGGAAATCCCAAAACTTCTGCCACACCAATTGAGCACCTCTGGCATTGACCAAATCACTACCTGTCAATTACAAAAGGCAGCATTATTTGGATCAGCTTACATCTTACATTACATACCTATAAGACATTCAAACAACATCTGCCTATTCCCAGTCCTTGGGAAGCTCTTGATGGGTGGATAAAAATGCCAAGTCCAATCTAAACATCTGACTAACTATGACAAACTGTAATAATAATAATAATATTTTCAGGTACGAAACTTTAAAGACCAACTATAAAGTTTAGCAGGATGGAAAGTTATTAGTTCATCATATTTATACCATCTTTGATAGGTTAATTTTTCAGTTCAAGTTTAAGCAGTTATAAAACAGTATTAATTGAACAGCGTAAATCATACAAGCTAAGAAAAGAGTATGTTGATACCCCATAGATTCCACCAATCAATGGAAGGTTGCATTTATAAAATTCCAAGGGGTAATTCTATCTTTATATGGCCAGTAGATCCCATGAGGTACAGATAATGCAGAGGAATAGTCCTGTGCACATCTTTGGATTTTGTTCAGCAGTTGAAGAACATAATGTATCTTTTCCAGATGTTGCCTTAACTCAGACTTTTCCCAGGCTTAACCCAGACTGTGATAATTTCTTTTGTAGCATATTACATCAACATAAAATCCATTTTTACTTTACACATACATTTTTTCTTTTGTCAGAAAATCTTTGGATTACAACAAAAATGGATATTTTTCATATACCCTGCCATAATAGAAAGTATTAAGACAGGTTTGCCCATTCAGGAGGCTAGAATCAGTTGATGGCATCTTATGATGTTGTTCAACTGAACCACACATCAAGGAAAAAAGATATATGTATATGCTTTTCTCTTTCTGTCTCAGCGTCTTTGTGTATATTTGTATGCATTTATCTGTGTTCTCTCTCTCCCCCCCTCCTCTCCTTTTCCTTCTGTATGTGTGTGTGAAAAGTTTCATGACTAAATCTAAAGAGCATTTTTAAAAGCTGAACAATGTTATAACCACTTTGATTAAGACTATCTCTAAATTAGCATTGAAAGGTACGTTAGCAGAAAATTTGAGAATTTCCCTAGAATTTGGAGAGGTGATTCAACTAAAGCTGTCAAAAGTTATTCTTATAGGCATTCAACAGAGCTCTTAAAGGGATTATTTTATTGTCTTTAGAAAGATAAATGGGATGAGGTTCATACATTAATCCAGCCCTGATGGGATTTTCAAAAAAAGATAAGCAAAAAATCTCTAAGCAGTTTGTCGATATCTTCAGGATGCACGATTATTCATAATATGATTTGTTAGTTTACATCACAGTCCTTGTTAGATTTTTGTAATAGTAGCTAAATAAATTACAGTGGATTATATTGAACAATTGCAACAGTAGCAAAAAAGTAAATTACCAGTATGGAATAAGATTGAAGATGGATATTTGGATATTTTTTAATTCTGTTTATTTTCATTAAAAATCATTGCTACTAACTACATCTTAATGTAAAATACTTCAATTCAATTTTTAAACATTAAGTTTTGCTATCAGTTCACAGAAGTCTAATGCAAAGGAAAAAAACTTTTATTCAGCCAACTTTTAGAGCCTACAGCAAAAGTATCCTTCCAAACTGTATAGTCATCATTGTGGCACAATATAGTCGAAGCTCATATATATAAAATCATTGTACTGGGGATCATATTTAGTGAAACATGAGTATCTTAGCTTTGTCCCAAATTCACCATCAAATTAATATCTAGCCAAAAATTAAATACTCAACAAATCAAGTATACGCTACTATGCTTTTGAATTTATTATATTTCTGTATGGTTGAAATATAGTTAACATTGCATTAATCATCAAATCAAATCAATGGCACATAATCATCAAATCAAATCAATGGCACATAATCATCAAATCAACCATAAAAAGGACAGTAACCAAATCTTTTGAAACATCTTTAAAATAATTTTGGTTGATGTTGATTTGGTTTGGTTTTCAAGTTAAAGAAAAGATATTTGATGTCCTTTAACACTTGGAGATCTTCACATTATAATATGCTCTGATTTTTCATTCAAATTTCTGGTATATTATCCAAACTTATTTTAGTAAACTTTTAAAATTATTTATTATATTTTATTGTTAGTTCCTCAATGCATCCAAAGGTGCCAGGTTTTCAGTAGCTGCTATAACATCTAAACCAATCAAAAAGAAATAGTTTATTTGTACTGCCATAATTGTATATACTGCCATATGTTTGCTGATATTGTCAATCCATCTTGTGTAGGTCTCTTTCATGGATGTAGTCCCAATTGCTGAAAGACAGCTCAGGACCATATAGATTGGAAAATGCAGTAAAGGTCTTTGTTCTGCAGTGGATAGATAATGGCTAAAATCAGTGGTGGAATTCAAATTTGTCAAGCCATGCCCAGTTCTGTGGCCATGGCTTGATGGGCATGGCTGGGGGGGTGTCATGTGATTGGGTCGGCAGTTTCTGTAAACAGGGCAATAAAGATTAGGTGAGAAACAACACCATAATGGTTTTTTTTCTGCCTTCCTTAAAGAAATAACCCTGTAAAGTGGAAAAAACCAAAAGGAGATTTCTTCTAACAACTGGTTCTCTGAACTGCTTAGAAAATATACTACCTGTTCTAGTGAACCTGGTAGAACCTGCTGAATTTCACCTCTGGCTAAAATGATGATGATGATACTGCCATATATATTTCTTTTATAATCTCTCAAAAGTTTTAAAAGTGTTGCTAATAAAAACTGTTCTATCCTAGGCCTCTCAAGACAAGAGAGCAGACTCAGCTGTCCACTAAAAACTATTTTTTTATAATCTAAATCCTGGCTGATAGCCCAGACTCCTATGAGGCTTGGCACAAGGCCAGAGAATGATTCACAATTGTTCTCTGCAACCTCCTCTCCCTTCACTGCTCTTTTAAAACTCTTTGGGAGGGCCAATTACTGGCCACCTGTGCCATGCCTTCCTAAATGGACTTGATTCCAGAGCTGCTCTCTTCTCCTAGAGCTCTGCACATGTGCACATCAGGGACAGTTTGCACCTGTTCCTCTTCACTACTGTTCACTAGTCTCCAACTTGGAACGCAGCTGATGACTGACAGGCATCCTTGGCCCCAGCTCTGTCTCTGAACACTCAGAGCCTTCCCCAGATTCCCGGATAGGCTCATGTTGTTCCTTACTGTCAGAGTCTGCCAACAGCTCCACTGGTCGCTGATGGGCCACAACAAAAACTTATTCAGACTGACCATTGCTATTATACATGTGTCTTTGTTCAGAATAGTCATTAAAACAGGTCCAGAATCTTTGTCATTACATATGTTGGAATAAACACAAACAAACATATTATCACAACATTTTGTTAAAAAAAAAACCCCAGATATTTGTTTTCAGTAATTGTGCAATAAATGTCAAGCTATAAGTTGGGAAAATAGCTGCAGATCCTTTAAGAGCTTGTATTTGAATTAATTACTGCATCTATTTGTAAATTTTATTTAGAATCCTACCACAATACTTCTAACTTCTTGCATACCATTTAGAAAGAAGTTGCAATAATAAAGAATCAATTTACATTTTTTTTCATGCATAGGGCGATGTGCATTGTGTTCTGAGTGCACTGAACTTTTTGTAACTGTGCTCAGCCTACAGCTGTGCACGTGACATAGTTCCTAATTGAGACACATGAAGCTCATAAGAGGCTTTAGACAAGATCCAGCTAGCCACAAAAGTCATTATCTCATTTTCATTTTATTAACATGATATTTCCAATGGATTAACAAGGTTTTCCCTTTTGTTGCTTGTGCTATGACACTAGCCCTAAAGGGGCTGTTGCTTTTTGTATCTCAAGTGACATTTTTATTCACATTAGATTACAGTAATGCTCAAATTAAAGGAATGCACATTTATTATACATCTTGAATTAAAATTTCCTATTTAAAAGAGGATTTACTTGAGGGAAAGTTTAGGATAGAGCAAAAATTTGTATAAATGTTTATTCAATGATGTGTGAGAATCAACTTTTTGTTCCTTATTACCAAATATCAAAGGTATCTTCTCTTAGTACAGACTTGAGAAAATTAAAGAACAACATTTGCATTGTTGCCACTTAAATTATTTTCCTTATTTATTAGCTGCATCTGGCCACTTTTCCTGATTGCTCACAATGTGGCTTTTGCATTTATGCGACAGAGTACTGTAGGTTAAGAAAGAGTGACTTCTAAAAACCCACAATGAAAATTTCATTTTTGCAAAGATTTGAACCTTGGTTTCTTTCTATCTATTTTTGCATGCCTTCTCTTGCCTTTTTCTGGATTTCAGGACAGGAACAGAGCAATTTTCATACTGTTTCAATATATCAAGTTCTATGTCATCTTTTTTTTCCATCCAGAAATTATCTATTGTTTTCTAAATGCTGATACAAGCCATTTTTGTTTATTTTAATGTTGATTAATGTTCACAAAAGATGTGTCATAACGTACACCCCAATCATGATTACAGGATTTGCTTCCTGTGATCTCATATTACATTGGACACTTTTTTTGAAAATAATAGTGTGCATTAAAATGTGTGCATGACTGTGTTTCAGAATTTTCAGGGAGAAGCCTGGCATCTGAGTTACCATTCTGACTTCCAATGAACCTGGTATTAATTGAGTGAAAATATATGTTTCTGTTTAACTGCATTATGATGATACCATTGTTGATGTCAAAGCTGTATTTGATATATATCTAAGGGCTTGAATTCTGTAACTACAGTCCATGAAATTATAAGAAATGCTTTTACAAACCCCTTCAGTGAATCTGTATCACCTGGAAAAATAAAACCAACTTTTTTTTGTCTTTCTTAGTCCACAGAGCATTATGTGCTATAGCATGTGATACATTATTCGATGTACATTAATTATTACAGATAAACACTTGGCTAACTTTAAGATTTCTCAAGCAATGTGGAATCTAGTTGATGGTTAGAATATTTGTTATATTTCACATTCTGGAGAGTCCTTTCTGATTTTTTTTAATCTTTGGGTAGAAATGATGCACATGGAAAACTGACCTGATTTTACCAATATAAAATGCTTGACAACAGCAACCAAAGCTGTATCCAGGTTGACAGGTATGCTGGTCACATAACAGATTTAATCTCTCCACTAATTTGGTGACTAACTTGATCATTTCAAAGGAAATCTTCACTCTGGGAGAAAACTTAAAACACTGTGTTGTACATAAAGATCAATCATTGTATAAAATGGATTCTTATGTCTTCATTTTGCATGTTTCTGTAATACAGCAGGACTCTAATGAAGAAAAATGATGGAATTTGTTGCCAGGCTGTGTTTTTACTGGAATTGGTTTTTGAATCATTCTTAAACCATAACAAGCTCATTTCATGTTTTCTATAATACTGTAAAAAACAGTCTGAACACAGACTTTAATACTATTTCCCTGAGTCTGTTAATTACAGATCATGGAATGTGAAGAATGCTTATGAATCTATTTTTGTTTTCCAAAGTTTGCTGAGATTGGCTGTCCCCCCTCCCTTTTTTTTGAACTAGTGACATCAAACTGTTGACAGGTTTTTCTTAAGTTTGCATTTAGTAACCTAGGGATATTTGGTATTGAGTGTAATGAGTAAGAAATTTAGAGCTGATCCCCTATGGAAAATAATGCAAAGTCAGAAGTGGTATTTGCTAAGTTGGCATGTGTTTGGTTTTTAATATGGGACCTCAAAATAATAACTTTACCTGGGACTCTCCTGTCCCTCTACATTGCTCTAGTCTCTTCCCAGTGCCTTTGAGCTAAAGACCATTTCCGACTTTTGGTACCATTCAGTGGAAATCAGTGCAACTAATGAAAATCATACCTATTAACTTGTGGCATTGTTAGAAAATGGATAACTATGCATGGAGCCTAATGTTTTTGTAGCTTTCTGTTCTACATCCTTTTATAGCCAATTAAGAGGATGTTTTATTTCCCTCATTAAAAGTGCAGCACCAGTTACCATGTTGAATTGCTAAGAATGAGCTTGCACACCCTGCCTGTAACCTTTCCTTAAAGCCCGAGAGCCTTTGTCATTTTTACAATGAAGCTTGCCGGTTTTACTGATCAATATTTTTAAAAAATTATCTGGCCTGAGAAGCATGCACACAATGTATGCTCATTAATTCCAAGATGTTATGTGCTGCCTATTTTTCGTGAAGGTGAATTTACCTACGTTACATTATAACCTCTTCTGAGAAAAAGGCCAATCATTTTCATTTACTTTTTGTCTTTTGCATAACCACATTCTACCTTTTTGAATTTCCCCAGATAGTGGCAGTAAGTAAACTGAAAGCAATAAAATGGCTGCAAGTAGATACTCCTGGCTTACCTTGCAATTTTAGGAAATGGTGTCAATTTCAGGGTTAGTTCTTCCATGGGCTGTAGAAAACATTCAGATGGAATTGCTTTGAAAACTCTGTTGGTGACAAATCAAAGCACTTTTGAAACATTTAATGCAGCTGCATCCTGCTTCAAGTTAAAGTCTGTAAGAAGAGCCTGGAGAGCCATTTGTCTGAAATGGTATAAGGCAGGGGTGTAAAATTTGCATCATCACGGCATCGTCACATGACATATCACAACTTTTTCCCCTTTGTTAAACCAGGTGTGGGCATGGCCAGCACTTGATGCATCTGGCCCCTGGGCCGTGAGTTTGACACCCCTAATATAGCATCTGCTTAAGCAGGGGGCTGGACTAGAAGACCTCCCAGATCCCTTCCAGCTCTATTCTGATTGATTGATGAAGTTGCTTGAGCATAGAATTGTCTTCTTCTGGAATTGTCAATACAGAGAAATAATTGGGTATGCAGCAAGAACCACCCAAAGTTGTTTGATAGTGACATGGGTAGCATATACATTTAAGAAATAAATAAATAACCAACCACAACCTTCAAAGCAATAAAATGAATTTTGATCCTACTCTGAAAATATCTTTTGTAAAGCTCCACTTTCAAATGTTTGTTCAGGTCTAGCATTTGCCAACAACATTATTTGATGTTAAATGCTAAAAAACCTACAATATCATGGGATACTATTATTTTTAATTACACAATAGCAATAGTCGATATGGTCTACTGAATTGTGGAGATCTTTTCTCCCATTCTCAATTCTTACATGGAAAAGCATCTCACATTTTACAGCACAAATTAAAAAAGGAATCTGGGCCCTCACTCACACAGTTGTGATCACCATTCCAGATATGTTTGTCCTTCACTCTAAGCCATAATCCTGGAATATTCACTGCTGCTTTCCTAGGATGCTTCATAGGTCACAATGCATGAACCTCTTGAAAGAGATCTGATTTTTGATATAATACTTTAGGTAAGAAAAATAGTTAACTTCAAAGAAAGGTGTACTGCTAATTCCTCTGATCCTATGAATCCTAATTTCTAAAAACACAAGAGTCATTTAAATGTTTGGTAAACTGGTGTCATATTGTTTGACATTTTCAACTGATATATTTTCAAAGTGAATTATAATGAAAAAACAGAATAAATGACCAAACTTTCGCTTTTTAATTAAAGTAATTATATATGCATTTATCTTTAATGACAATAAAACATTGATAGCAAATAGAATAGAATAGAATAGAATAGAATAGAATTCTTTATTGACCAATTGGTGATTGGACATGCAAGGAATTTGTCTTCGGTTTATAGGCTCTCAGTGTACATTAAAGGAAACGGTACATTTGTACAATTAAAGGAGGAAATTAAGTTGCAACAGAAATAAAAACTGGAATAATTCAAAGTGCTAAACAGAAATACAGTTTCTTAAATGTAAATATTGAACCATGACTCTTTCACCTTAAAACCTGTTATTTTAGCCAAAAGTTTAGAAATGGCAGAAATTTTGCATTTCATGGTTTGTTTCAGATTAATATGGAAAAGAACTAGAATGTAAATCTGCATAAGAAATTTCAGTCAATAGTTGTCAGAGTTGTTTGACAAAAATATAGTGAGTGACAATATATTGTTCACAGGTACAAGAAGCCAACTTGTGGAAATGTAGCAATATAATTAAAAAATCCTATAATAAATAAATATGGTACAAAAGAAAAAAACTGAAATATTTAAATAAATATTTAAATATGAACACAACAGAACTTCAAGACCAAACTTATGTTATAGATCGTTATCACAATCAATTGATGTAGCCAAGATACCCTTTTTTCCAGCTTTAAAAAACATTTTGAAAAAATATGAGAGTAGTAGACAGGTGGCTTTGAAACATATTCCATTCCTATTGAACTCATGGACTAATTTTATTCCAGGGGAATAGATATTGATATTATTCATCCAGAAATAGTCATATCATGGGGCAAGATATAATACAACTGCTACATTTTTTTTTTATCATCAAGGCAGTGGGAGATATATCCCATGCATTTCCTCTCTCAATACATCCCATGCATTTCCTCTCTCAAACTCCATGAAATAAATTAGATTTCCACAGGAAAATAGTAGAACAATATCTGCAAGATCTGAAGATGGATGCACTTGTGTTCAACACTTGTAGCAACTGCTGGAGGAAAAATGGGACTGATGTTGCATGTCTTATTGCATTGCACTTCTTCCTCCTACTAGTTCTGTGACTTAAGAAAACCTGCCTGATCCACTTCTGAATATCTCATTCTGGACTTTAAAAATGACTCCCCCCCCTTTGCCTCAATACTATTCATATCTCCATCAAGATGATCTTCTTCATTCTCTACACCAGGCTGATATTTTTTAATGCATTGGTTTTATTGGAAACTTGAAAGCACTATAAATTGGAAGAATTCCAGAATAAATCTAGAATGACTAAGCATAGTCAAATTTTGAGATCAGGTGTATCACATTAATAGGAGAACTTATTTACTCACAGTAATGTTGGTGTGATGGGCAAAAGTTGTTCCTGGCTATTATTTATAACACCATGGGAAGATCTGGGGCTTCAACTCAGTGCCTTAAATTCCCAGGGAGCCATAAGTAGTGTGATAGTGATCTGATGAAGTAAAGCACTAAATGAGTTAAATATTATTTTGAGGAAATGCTTCAGACCTCATATGACCATAGCACCTCTCTTGTTTTCCTTTAAAGCTGAAAAAATGCCACTGTTTTAAGGAAATCATTCAGCAATTCTTAAAGCTATAGGAGCTTGGACAATAAAAAGAAAGAGGCTAATAGATGCTATTAACAAAGTCTGCCTGTATAACGTCTAAAACTCTTATTCTGAGCCATTTCAAAGAGTCCACAGTCACACTAATCACATTCTGTACTTAACTGAAAGGAAAACTTAATTTTAACTTAAATAAGAGAAAAGTTGGTAAGAGTTCTGATCCACAACAATGAATATTACACCATCCAAGTGGTCACTACCAGATTTCAGCCTAGAGATGCCCATGGCCTTTGGACTGTGATTTTCTCTCTCTTCTTGCTGAGCAGCTGGACATACCTCCAAACAAAGGAAGGTAGGTCATCTATCTTTCCTTATTATTTTCTAATGATGCCTATGGAGCCTATTTGGGACCCAGATGTACTGTATTCTTCTGATTGAAAATAATGCTGGAAGCAGAGCTTTGGTTGCTGCATGCTAGCTAGACGGGGCAGAGAGACTGACAGATGCCAAGGGAAACATCTATAGACACGCTGGTCTGATGGGCACTATATTGGATTATCAGTACAAAGGTGGTATTATCACTTCACAGGATCAGACTGACAGACAATTTTTATGAATCTCCAGCCAGCTGAGAGCAACTTTTGTTTGGCATCAAATGGATTCCCTTGCAAGGGATTACTCAGGGTAGCTGGCTCTATCAATACAGCCTTCAGTGCTCTCAGTAAATCTACATTTCCCTTATCACAATTTTCATAAAATTCATAGTGAATGAACCAGCAGTTAGGGAAGGAGAAACAAGAATTATTCATGGCTTAAACCACTTATCACAAAATGACACATTTTCCTGCAAACTTACCTGGGTGTTCTTTTTTTAAATGGTGAATACATGTATTTGTTTATAACCTAAGCAACAAGTGACTTTCATTCAGTCTGTTGGGGGTTGCTGTCTTACAAGAAGTGGAGTTAAATTCAGAATATCTGATTTGCTGCTTTCAGAGTATGCTTTGCTCAGTCTGAGCCAAGAAGGATGAAACTGTTCACCTGGGAGGCAGTTCTCTGAAATTCAGTGCAATCAAAGAGGATTGAACAAGATTTGATAAGCTTTGAGTAAGCATCTGATTGAAACTCATTTTAAATCTGGAAATGGGAAAGTTTGCTTATCACAATCCATAATGCTGATTCAATTTTGTGGTAGAGCCAACTGCAAGAGAAAATTGGAAATATTAGAGGAAAATGAAGAAAGCAGCTTTTGAATTCAGATCCTATTAAAGGAAGCATTCAGAAGTTCAAAACAGACCCAAAACTCAGCATATATCCCAATATTTTTAAATGTTAATCCTACTTAAAATGTATTTGTAAATAATGCCATAAATTACAAGGTAATCTAAATTTTGGGCATTTTTTTTCACAATAAGATACTATGGTAAGTTTTTATACTTCCAAGTTCTGGTTTCTGAATGTAAAACAAAAGAAAGGATCTAGTTCCAATAACATTCCTATGTACATACAAAGTAGTTATTTTTTCTTTTTCCTTATGAAATTAAATCCATATATTTGTAAATTTTGGAAAAGTTCCAATGCAGTATAGAGGTTAAAGGACTGAATTAGGACTAGGGCAATTCAAATTCAAGTCCACCGCTTAGCTCTTTAAGTAATTTTTGGGCTAATCATATCTCAGGTAAACCAATTACATGGTAGTTCGTGTTTTATTCCGAGAAATAACGGCAAACGCAAGGTTGCTCTTGTGAAATCAGCTCTTTTTATTGTCAGGATTAGTC